>PVHX01023084.1:0-26419 GCA_004024805.1 Geosciurus inauris
AGCAGGATTTTATAGGAGGAGGGGATAGGTGGCAGCAGTGGGCATGATATATGCATCACGTCATTACACAAGCACCAATTACAATCGTATAGCACCTATGGTGACCATAGTGGCCATTCAGAGTTTGAGGGGAGTCCATAACATTTGGCAGGACCCAATTATGGCTTTTGGGAATTTTTTGAAAATGACCAACTACAAGATGAGTTTAAGTGATCCACATGGGGTTCAGGCAGACTCAGACCTCAGGAATGCCAGGTATGTGATTTTTAACCTCTTTGATTGTCTGATCTGAGTGGCTTTAGCCTTGAGCAATGTGTGGCTTTTCCTGTGATCTAAACTCAGGCCTACTAGTCTTTCTGGAGGGTCTGAAGCCTGTCATGGAGTTTATTTAGCTCTGGTGTTTCATTCCCCCCTTGACTTGTACCAGAGACCCAATCATGGGTCTGTGGGCTCAAGTCTCTCTGGAGTCAAGGGAGTCACTGGCTGATATTGGGTCCTAAGAACCATTAATTGGACTGAGTTTACATGTTTTCTTACAAAAGCAACAAACCTGTTAATAATGCCTGGGTCAAAAGTCAGGAGTAACAGCAGAAGCACTAGAGGGCCTGCCAGGGCTGTAATAAGAGTGGTGAGCCAGGGGGACCAGGTAAAGATGTTTTTGTACCAATTTGATTTTATTCTCTCATTTTTTGCCCTTTTCTGTAGATGGCCACATACAACAGCTAAGCTGTCTTGTACAATTCCTGAGCTATTGGCATAAAAACAACACTGTTCTCCCAAAGCCTGGCATAATTCTCCTTGGTGTAATAGTACCGAGTCTAGTCTCCATCTGTTCTTGAACTACCCATTCCAAGTCTCTAGATGTTCTCAGGGGTTCTCACAAAACCCATTTGGCAGTGATAGGCTGGTGAGGGTTGGGAGGATGGGGGTTAGGACCGGATTTACATACAGTTAGCAGAGCGACAAAAATCAGGAGCAGGGCAGCTTGAGCTTGAGAGGGATACTGTTTTCTTTGTCTATCTTCCATTGTGGCTCAGCATCTCTGGTTGGGGTGTTTTTGAGGAGGGCCTCTTCAGGGGCGTGTGGGTCAGTGGAGCAGACGTGGGTGTGGTGAATCCAGGTGGAGATTCCATCACCCTTGATGGCGGTTGGGGTGGTCAGCAACACAACATAAGTTCCCTTCCAATGGGGCTCCAGGGTCTCATGTCTGTGTCAAGGAATGAAGACCCAGTCTCCTGGTCAACAGTTGTGTGGAGTGGGACAAGGTGCAGTCCCACAAGGCTTTCAGGCGGGGCCACACTTCTTTGTGGGCCTGGGCTAACATTTTAAGAGAGTCAAACAATTGTTTATTCTCAAGTGCAGCAATTACTTTGGCCCTCAAGTTAGGTAGAGAGATGGGCCTGCCATACATTATCTCATAAGGTGTCAGTCCCAGAGTATAGGGTGTATATTGTACCCTATATAAGGTGAAGGGGAGGAGAGCCATCCAATCCCCACCAGTCTCCATGGTTAATTTAGTAAGGGTCTCTTTTAGTGTCGTATTCATTTTTTTTTTACCTGTCTTGAACTTTGGGGGCTATAAGCACAATGTAATTTCCAATTTGCCCCCCAAACCATGACTAGTTCCTGAGTTACCCAAGAGAGGAATGCTGGTCCATTGTCTGAACTTAAGAATGCTGGCATACAGTGCCTCAGGAGGATGTCCTCCAGCAGCTTCTTAGTCATTACCTGGGCAGTTTCTCTGGACAGTTATTACATTCCTGCCTATTTATTTTGGAGGGCTAATGTATATATGTTACATTAAACTATTTTTTTTAATGCCCAGGAACAGCTGTGTTTTGGTTTGGCTAAGTGTTTAGGATGAAGCAGGTCAAATTGACTTTTGTTTTTACCTAATATTAAGAGTCACCTGAGTTCTGGGAGTCACTCTTGAGGAACTTGAGAGCAGCTTATTAGCTCTGCTAGTGCCATCTGCATTAGGATAGGTCAAGGTCTGGTGCTGACCATATGGCTTACCTGGGAAGCATGAGGGATGGTTCCCTTTTTTCAATGACCCTCCCCTCCATCGTATGGCATTTGACTGGCTTTTTAATTCTCCAGTGGTCTCCCTGATCAGGAGGTTCTGCAGCCTAAAGATGTAAAAGCCCTTTAGAGAAGTTTCCTCATTCCTTAGATTCAGGCTGACTCAGAGGGCAAAGACCAAATACTGGTTTCCTTGGTCCCTTTGATCTAATTTTTTGGTTCAAGTCTTGATCTTAAACACTCAGCAAGCCAATCTTATTAGTCTTAAAATAAAGGTATTGCACTTTAGCTTCCATGTCTATCTGTCTTGTCATAGAGTTTAAGGAAAATGCAAAATAAAATTAACAAGAGTAAAAACATCTAGTTTGTGTAATAGCCATCTCAAATACTGGCTGAGTTAAACATTATATTCCCTGGTTGAGATCCTAGTAATCTTTATAACAAAATTAATCCTTTGAATATAACTTTAAATGATTTGGAATCTGGTCTATTTTGAGGCCATTGTAGTAAGCTGGGAGACAGAACTTTATCTCAGGTAAGGCAGGGCCCCTTACAAAATCTTAAAGTGTCTTAGTTCTGAAGTTGATCTTTGTTTATTAAATATCATTTTACAAAGTTTACATATATTGTTTCCTGAGTTCACATGAATGTTAGTTAATATAATATGATATTACATTCAAAACGTGAATTAGAGAAAGGCTGAGAAGGCTTATAACTTTTCTTTTTGTGTGAAAAAGTAGCAAAACTCGTGTCTCACAATATTAAACTTTAAATAGATCAAGCTCTCATTTACTTAAAGAAACACATTTAAATTCTACCCCAGTGTAAAAAGTAACACAAAACTCTACCTTATGGATAACAGGTTCAATTATAGAAATAAACCCTCAATAAAATTTGTTATCCTTATAAGCCTAAAATTACCATACAACTTTAGTTTGGAGAACATCAGCTTGATTTAGTGCTCTTTTAAACCTTCTACTTTAAAGACTTGTATATCTGGGAGATATGAACACATTTAAATATAAAAATAGGGCTAATAGCACCATAATTGCATTGATATTGTTTAACCACAGTTATATAAACCTTAATTTTTGAAAGTTAGTTTCCTCAAGTGATAAGACCCAACAAATATAAGAAAGTTATCTTATTAAGAGCAGAACACTTTTGGATTTTGCTTTATATCAGTACATTAAAGTTTAAATTGAATAAGCTTGTATTAATTATAGTCAAATTAGTCATAAACATAAACCTTTGAAATTTACCCTTCATTTAGACTCTCATTATTTTGATCCTTTTTATCACTTGCTCTAAACTTTCTTTAACACTTACTATAAATCCTCTTGTTTCTTTTACTATATGAAGACTTTCTTACTCAGAACCAATTCCTTTTTCCTTCCACTAAGTACCATGTCTAGAATCTTTAATTCCCTTCTATTCACATCCCAAAACAATCCTTGTAAATTTCTGAATTTAGGCAAATTACTCCATTTCAATGATAAGAACTACTTTATGTTATTTATAGTACTTTAAATGAAACAGTAGAAATCTTCAGGCCTTCATGTATAGAATGTAGAACACAACAAAAGGATAACTGACTCCAATTTTTAAATCAAATTAAGCAAGCCTACACCATGTACGCAAATCAGCTGTACAGTGGCTGTCCCCTTTAAGCAGTGAGGGAAGCAGCTCCATCCAAGAGCAAGGAAGTCTGCAACACAGAGAATCATAAAGGTAGGTTTACAAGTAACAAGGTTCTGGCAGTAGCAATACAGAGGCAGGTAACAAGTCAATGATTTGCATGGCTCAACATCCTACATAGGGAGCAAACTCAGGTTCCAGCATGAGGGCACAACTTAGATTTTAAGGGGGCAATTACCTAATAAAGCCAAACATGGTCCAAGCAAGTAAAAAAAAATAATAAACCCTTATGACCAATGGTCGAACTGGCTTTCAATCTTAAGATAGAATTAGGCTGTGTTAGAAAATTATATTCATTTACCATTTGTGAAAACACAGTGTTTAAGTATATAGATTTATACCTGTTGGGCTTTAAATTAAATAATTTTGTTTTAGTGATGATAAAGCAATTTTAAATTTTTCATTGAGCAACAATTTTATGAAACTCACATTTATAATGTTTGCCCCATTTTGTTAGGTCTGATCTATTTACTTTTAACTTAAGTTATCCATAAAAACCAGGTGTAGTTAACACTTTAAGTCATCATTTTCTGCCAAAGGAAATCCTAAAAGGAATGATAATTAATTACATTTTAAACATTTTATAGAGAACAACATCCTTCATTGTCCAACCATCTGGAAAGAAAAATGTGAGGTAGTGATTTTAAAGACCTCATTAATTTCATTTGTTTACACAATTTAAATTAAACTTTTGAATCACGTGAATCAAAGGTATTTGGATCCATTTTTTAAATTTTAGTTTATGAGCCCTCTATATGTTGGATTTGATACACAAACACATGTAGATAAGACAATACACAAAACGAAAAGCAAAGTAGAGTGTTAAAAAAAAAATCCTATAGTTGGATAAAATACATCTGATCAGAAATCTTAATTTTGGCATGCAAAATCAAAATCATGAGCTGAAAAATACAGGTAGCTTTATACTTTCGTTGAGGCAAGCCAAATAAAAGACAGTTTTTCTCTATTTTTTCCTTGGGTTGCAGACTGGTCTCTTCTCCAGTAGCTTTGTTTAATGAAGTCTTTACTAAATTGCAGCTTGGTGGCTTTGGATTGGGCTCAGAGCCCATGGGACAGGGGCAGCTGCAGGGCAAGTAGCCAGCTGGGTAAGAAACACTTGCATTTTACTGCTTGGTTGCTGCAAAAGACAGAAAACTTCCCTTTCCTGACTTCAAGTTCTAGCCCTTTACCTCTTTTCCTAATGTCCGTACAAAGGGGTAGTCTGTGTTCACCCTATTTCATCAGTCACAAGGAGGAGACAGCAATACACAAACAGAAACAGTCCTCCTGGCCAACGGAGGCAAATCTGGATGAGACGGCAGCTTCACGCTGCACTGTGGGAGCGACACACTTCATCTCTTCAGGCTCCAGGATGGGCCCAATACTAGAACAAGCAGGTGGGCAGAGATGTCTCTCTGATCCCACGGCCTGGGGTCTTTCAACACGTCCACCTAGACCTCCCAAGGCAAATACAGGAATACAAGAACATAGGATGGGCCCAGTACTAGAGCAAAACAGATTCGAACAGATAAGACAGAGACAATACAAGAGAAGACTTACCGGCCAGCTGTTGGTTCCATGTGTCAGGGTTCCTGGGATCTTGGGGATCCCGGACAAGCCCCCAAATGTTATGCCCAGATCGTGGAGTCCCCAAAAACCACCAGGGAGACCGAGGCACGTATGTAAAAGCAAAAAGCCTTTATTTGGGCTTAAGCTCAGTTTCTCAGACTTCACCAATGCAGTGGGTCAGTGCAGAGAGCCCCAAACAATGGCTGAGCAGGATTTTATAAGGGGAGGGGACAGGTGGTGGCAGTGGGCATGACATATGCATCGTGTTATTACACAAGCACCAATTACAATTGTACAGCACCTATGGTGACAATAGTGACCATTCAGAGTTTGAGGGGTGTCCATAACATTTGGCGGGACCCAATCATGGCTTTTGGGAATTTTTTGAAAATGACCAACTACAAGATGAGTTTAAGTGACCCACATGGGGTTCAGGCAGACTCAGACCTCAGGAATGCCAGGTATGTGATTTTTAACCTCTTTGATTGTCTGATCTGAGTGGCTTTAGCCTTGAGCAATGTGTGGCTTTTCCTGGGATCTAAACTCAGGCCTACTAGTCTTTCTGGAGGGTATGAAGCCTGTCATGGAGTTTATTTAGCTCAGGTCTTTCAGTACCTATTCAGGAGAGATTCAATCAACACACATGTAGATCCAGGTAGATGCTGATCTCTGCTGGATGCCTAGACCTCAGGAGAATTTTACTTATAGGGTAGGTTAAGAAACCATCCTAGGTGGTGGAGAGGGCATGCCATATCTCACATACTCCACCAACCATGAATATGGCCTTCCAAAGCCCAGTCCCATCTGTTCAATTTCTTGTGCTGAACCACCAAAACATAAAGGGAAAGTGAGTTACACTCCCCTTCATATCTGTGAACTGAATCCCCCTAGGTCCATTCTTCTCTGTTTCTGTTTCAATCACACTCTGCCAGGTGCAGCCTAGAACACAGAAGATGTGGCTGGGACAGTGTGGCGATGATTTCCATGACCTACTGAGTTTCCACAGCAGCAAGCTCCAGCATGACCTCCTCAACATGGCTCCTCACCTCAGCTCCCCACTTACAAATTGAAAAACACAGAACACTTTTCCAATACCAGCTTACTATGAAGCCTATGAAGCTTTTGGTTCAGCTAAATTCAGACTTCTTCTCTGTTCTACAGGTTTTCCCATGCCAAATTTGTCCACTGTGTTTCTCTTTCTTTCTGTTTTTGTTACCCCTCCCTTCTGGGGGTACCTGGCATGGCTGCTGCAACCAGCTTGGCTCCAGAGTACTCTTTCCTGTCCTCTGTTCAAAATGCCTAAAGTTCTGGGTCTCTTTGAGTTGTCAACTATCTAATATTAAATTTCAGTGAATCCCTCAGGAACCCATCTTGGTGAGAAACAGCATTCCTGATGCTTTAATTTCAAGCCACAGAGCAAATGAGAAGTGCAGCCTTCCTCTACTCCATCATCTTTGTTCCTCTTTGTACTTATTTTTAAATTAATTTAAAAAAAAATACATAGGTGTCTGGCAGAACAGATAGCAGGAACACATCACAGGAACATACTGGTGCACACCTCACAATTGCTATGATTAACATGGCCTCTAAATGTCCCTGTGTCTTTGATCTGTTACTTAATATCTAGAGTCCCATGAGGAAAATATCCCAAACACTGATCCTCTGCTATACACTTGTTCCTTGACCACTCTAGGAAGTTAGATGAGGGATATATTTGTTTTTGCTGTTCTTCACCTCCTTAGACTGGTTGCTCCCTAAAGACACATGCCATGTATCTATGTTAGAACAGAGTCCCATGAGAGTTTAGACTGTGTTTTCCCACAAAATCAGAAAGATTTTCTTGTATGTTTTCTTTTCCCTCCTCCTCCTCCTCCTCTTTCTCCTCTTCCTCCTCCTCCTTCTCCCTATCTCTATCTCTATCTCTTTGGTACTAGGTATTGAACTCAGGTATGCTCTACTACTGAGATACATTCCCAGAATTTTTTATGTTTTATTTTGAGACAGGGTCTCACTAAGTTGCAGAGACTAGCCTTAAACTCATGATCCTCCTGCCTCAGCCTCCTGATTTGCTGGGATTACAGACATGTGCCACTGTATCCAACTCTTGTGTGTTTTCTTCTTAGAGTTTTCTTCTTTTATCGCCCCAGCTAGACTCTTGATCCATTTTAAATTAATTTTTAAATGTTGTGATGTGATATAGGAGTCATTTTCATTCTTTTGCTTTTGGATTTCTAGTTGTCTTAGCATCTTTTGTTGAAGGGCTAATATTTTCTTAGTGAAATAGTCAAAATGTTTATACCCTTGTACTCATATTATGTATATGTTGGTATGCTTACTGGCATCCCACATTTTTCTAAGACTCTACTCACTTTTCTTCATTTTTTCTTTCTGTTCTTCATAGTGTGTGATCTCTATTGCTGTATCTTGTATTCTGATTCTCTCCCCCATGGTTCAAATTAAACTCCTTTAGTTAAATTTTCATTACAGTTATGGTCTTTTTCAACTCCAGAATTTCTATTTAACTTTTTAAAAATAAACCTTAACAATTTCTACCTGTTTATTGACAGTCTTTATTTAATAAAACATTACCATAACTTCCTTTACATATTAAGCATAGCTTTTTATAATTCTTCAAATATAGCTATAATGGCTGCTTTCAAATCTTTGTTTATTAAGTCCAGCCTTTGGACTCTCTCATAGAAAGTTTCTCTTGACTGCTCTTTTTTATGCACTAGTCATGCTTTCCTGTTTATTTGTACACATGATAAGCTTTTGCTTAAAAATTGTCATTTTTAATATTATACTGTAGCATCTCTATATAGTGATTCTTCCTGGTCCCCAGAGTTTGTTGTTAGGTTTGGTTTTTTTTATTGTTTAGTGATTTGGATGGGCACAGTTTTAGTTATTTTTCTCCAAATCTCAGATGATTTCCTTCCTCTCTTTTTGGATAGTGAGAGAACAAAAGAACAATCCCTTTGGTGAAGCCCATTTTTTTCTTATGACAATTTATTACAATGAAATAGAAACTAAACCATTTAGACTCAATGATATATGATAACAAGCCAGTTCTCATGATATTATAGCTTGGGAAAAGTCAGGTTAACCGGTGGTTTGTGTACAGTTAATTCTACCTGAAGGAAAAGCTATGGCCAAAAGTCCTCCTTCCTAAGAAATGTGAGTTTTTAAATAAGAAATACTTGTAGGTGTCATGGTATAGATTTCCTGAACACTCCTCTCAAACTGAATTCATTGATGCAGGCTATGTAAAAATATTATAGTACTTAGGAAATATAGTTGAGAGGTCCAGAAATGTGATATGGACAATCTCAACTTCATTGTAAGTGTCTGACTTTTTTCTTGGCCTCAGTCCATGTTTTATTGGAATTAATAAATTCAGGATGTAAGATTTAGAAGGTATTCTGTAAATTGTACATTTTTGTTTTGCAAATTTTTGTGATGGAGATTTTAAAAAACCTGATAACTAATACATACAATGAATGATTATATACACTGAAAGGGGACATATGTGTGAGTTATAGCCCCATGCTCAAAGTGCTTACAATTCACATTTAAAAAGAAATTGTCATACTAATAAATTGCAGTTATAACAAACAATCAATGCTCAGAAAGACTTTTCTTGGCCAGGCATTGACACAGAACCAGTTACAGAGGATGGGGAATTTGAATTGGCCCTTGGAAGATAGATTATCAGAAGGCAAAGAAGGTGAGAGTACTCAGAAGAGGAACTAAAATAAACACAAAAAAGTAAAATAAAGAAGGAGAGAAATAAAAAAGAAAGAAATAGAGGGAGGGAGGGAGGAAATGCATGATATCAATTTTGATCCAAACTTGATTCTTTTCCTTCTCAGAATCATGGGACCAAAGACAAACCAACAGCTGATTACATAGTAAAGAAAAGATTATTCTTCGACCAAAGAATAAAGAGAATCCAGGAGAAATAACTCTCAAATAAGCATCTCCCTGAACAAAGAATGAGTGTCCTTTCTTAGAGTGAGGGGAGAAAAGGTGAATTTTAGTTAAGAAGTAGGAGGATTATTTGTGACTTCCTGGGGTCAGGACTGGGTCTGTCCTAGAGATGAAGGGTTGTTCTCTCTTTTGATCCTTTTATGAACCTGGTTCAATGGGGTCAGAAGCAGACTGACTAAGACAGCACTGGCAGGTGGGAATTCTACCAGGGCTATATATTACAATAGGATGGTAGTGACTCTGGGGTGAATAGCAGGTCCATGTGTCATCCTTTATAGTTAAATCCAGTTTTTCCCAGTTCTACTCCTCACTTGGCTTCACAATAGCAACCAAGGTCCTGGGAATCTGCATGGTAGATGTGTAGTCTGGAACAGAACACAGAGTAGTAAAAAGGATTTTTTTCTCCAGGTTTGAGAGGATGTTTCCATGGTTAACAGAAAGAAAGAAGAGAGGGAGGGAGGAAGGGAAAGAAGAAAAATAGACAGAGACCAAGAAGAGTGGAAAAGAGAGTGAAAAACATGGAAAGGGAGACAGACAGATGTCAGGAAACACAATGCCAGTTCACCATACAGTGAGTCCACCCATTCATCAGAGGAAACACAATGAAAGGAAGTGCCAGGAGTGAAACAAAGAGTGATAGGATGGGGTTTAAGGATACAGAGTCTTAAATGCTGACAAAAGGGTTTTAGATTTATCCTGAAAATTCTAGAATGCTCTGGAAGGTTATGAAACAGCCAGGGCAAATATTCATGGAAAAATTAAGCAAGATAAAAGATAGTTTTAAAAATGTATTTGGGGATCATTTCAGGAATATCCACAGATTTGGGGTACCTGAAAGAAAGGAACCAAAGTCCAGACAATTAGGAAGCTGAGTAGCTTCCTTTGAGGATGGGAACCTGAAGGTATCTATTGCTCTGAGAAATAGGATCATGAATACTGACAAGGAATGAGAAAGGATTATTCTCAGGGATGGAGTCCTGTCTCCAGACTAGGTTGAGATTTTAATAACAGTGGGAGCTGAGGCTCTTCAGATACTCTCTAATTGGATTCATTTAAATTGACCAGTCCCACTCCAAACTTACAATTAGAATTCACCTGGCTCCCTACTTGCCTATCTTTCAATTCCTGCCTTGTCTTATTTATTAATGTGTCTTTTTTTTCTCTCAAAGTGAAAATTTTGAAGTATAAGATGGGGCTCTTTGTCCTTCTTATATCCAGTCCATAGCAGGTGCTTAATAGATATCAAATCATGAAATCATCTCTTAGATACAATCTGAAGCAGGAAGAGAAGAACAAGGAGAAATGAAGGAGAACATTAAATTTCTGGGATCCTGATTGATAACTGGGTGGACTTATAAGTCCATTTGGAAGACAGTGCAGCTTGGGAAACTCGAGAAGATTTCTTTTGAAGTCAATTCCCAACGATATCTTATAAGTGATAAAAATCATTTTAGGACTACACCTAGAGATTTCTGCAGGAAATTTATTATAAGTGGTCGGCAGGAGCTGTAAAGGAGGCAGCGATGCTCAGCTCACTCAAGGCAGAACCCCAGAACCTCATCCCTCAGGAAGGAGCCATGCAGGTTAAACTCAAGGACATGTTTTTGAAACACATGAGGTCTCTGGAGCATGCATTTATGTGATGCAGGTCTTGGGTGTGGAAAAGAAACAACTGGTACATTGAGATCAGAGTCACACTGTCTTCCCACTAATGCTTAGTGCATGTGAAGCACTTTGGAGGAGCAATCAGAGTTATTTTTTATAAATGTGGGGGTGGAGAAGAGGAAAAGAAGGAGGAAAAAGAGGAAGAAGAAGGCAGGGAAATAAGGAAGAAGGGGTGTAATCTCGGGTGCTCTTTCTCTAGGGTCTTGTTCTAATGGGATCAGACAGGCTTTATACCATTCTCCCACTGTCAATTTTGCTCATGGGGAGTTTCTCTCCCTTCATCCAAACTACACATCAAAACCTTTCCAGAACAAGGGGGTGAGCCCCCATTGTCCTGCCCTGCTGGATTTGGGAGTCCAATAGCAGCTCCTTGTCCAGCCTTGTTCTGTTTTCCACCCTGGTTAGGTTCTTATCCCCTACCCACCCTTGAACCCTGCTTACCTCTGTCTTGTATCTGATTTGAAAGCCTTGGAGGTCTCCTCTCACAACCAGAATGTCCCTGATAACTGGTCATCCTTTTTCACTTAGTCAGTTATTTCCTAAATACAGTGCTGTAGGCACTGTAATAAAAAAGGTCTTCCTCAGGCTCTGGGCGGTACTGAACTCTGTCTTCCTTCTTTGATCCCAGGCATTAGGACTACGGAGGCAGGCAAAACACAGTCCCTGCCAGGCAAGGAGTTGATCAGAACATTTTTGCTTAGCTATGCACATCAGCCATGATTCTGAGGTGGAGATGAGAGTGTTCTCACTTAAAACACAACTAGCACAAGATTTTCATGAAAGATGAAAGAAAAATTTAATACTCTGCGAAGGGCTTCTCCACAGGGTCCCTTGATAGTTACACCAGCAACTCCCACTTTGCATATAAGAGACAGTGGATTTTATAAATATTTGACTTTCTACCTTACTCTCAGGCTGCTGTTTAAGGTGAGGTCCACCCACATATGTCTCTGTAAAGGTCATGGGAGGGAGTTCACAAACGCCTTAGGTGAGAATGGTACAAATGACAGGTGAGGATCT
This sequence comes from Geosciurus inauris, assembly GCA_004024805.1. Lineage (NCBI taxonomy): Eukaryota > Metazoa > Chordata > Mammalia > Rodentia > Sciuridae > Geosciurus > Geosciurus inauris. The sequence goes on from PVHX01023084.1 coordinate 11,962, forward strand.
GATCTACAAAACAAAAATGATCTGGGCTTTCTTTTTCTTCTTTTAAATTCTGAAACACAAAGTCTATTCTAATGGCATGTAGATTGCTTCCTTCAACAGGCATTAATGAGTATTTTCTTTGTGTCAGGGAAAACATCAGAATGTAGGAATGCAGAAGTCATAAAGACAAGGTCTCTGTCATCAAGAAGCAGTTTAATATAGGAGATAAGATATGTATCTAGGTCAATATGACCAAGAGCAATTATGGAGGCTGGGAGAGAGGTGTATGGAGTTCAGAGGGTATGGGACTTTGATGTGGTTGGGGAACCAGTCAAGTTCCATGGGGGTCTTGCAAGGAGCTGAGTGTTGAGTCATGAATAATGAATGGGACAAATAAAAAGGGTTTTCCTCAGGCTCTGGGTGGTATTGAACTTGATCTGCCTTCTCTGATCCCAAACTAAACTCAGCAGCATTTGTACCACTATCCAACACCCTCCCACCACCAGGGATGTCATAAGATTTGTCCCATATACTCACTTCCATTCTGGCCAATCTGAACACTCCAGCCATCTGGTCACTCACTCACATGAAAATCCCTTTGAACCACATCCCAGCTGCGTGTAGCTGAGGAATCCAGCCCTGGAAATTGTGAAACATCCGGATAAATCATCCACTGCATGGCTGCCCTCCAATAACAGGTAGCCTGGAGGCTTCAATTGGAGGATATATAAAATATCCTCTTCTCTGCCTGCCCCACAAGGCCTCCAGACTCCTCCTGGGATGGTTTGTCCACTTGTCTTCCTCTAGGGTAAGGCAACTTCGAGGTGGAGAGACACTTGGCTGCTCCTCACTCAGATGCTGCCAAGGCATCTTGATCTCTCCTATTGTCTCTTCGCAGGGAGTTGATAAGCCAGGTAGAAGTTTGGGGGAAGGAGAAGGGAAGAGACATGTAAGTCCTTACAAAAGACTAAATGATCTAACCTGGGAGGAAATCATAGAGGTCAGTGGGCTGGAGAACCAGAGGAGAGACATGTAAGCTCAGGCGTCTAGGGCAGTAGAAGCCTGGGTGAAGAAGAAAGCAGAGATCTGGTTCTCTTTTATGCTTGACCGTGGTGGAGTGGTGGACATTGGCCTGGGAAAAGCAAACTGTCAGCTTGGCTAGGTTGCTAATTTTTTTCTTTTTTAAGAGGAAGAATAAGTCATTAGCTTGGTTGTTGGTGAGGGAGTCCCCTGAGAATTTCCATCAGGATTTACTCCTTAAATGGTTAGCCCTTCTAAATTTACTCCGCCCCCATCCTACCCTACTGGGATGGACTTCAACAGGTTGTTAATGCTACACTCCATTGCTGACAGCTCTCGGCTCTTGGAGAAAAGAGACAGACACACAAGCTGACTGGTTCCCTGATGTAACCACATGCTCTTTCTCTTCCAGATTCAACACATTAGCTGAGCAATGTCACAGGAGAAGCAGCAATCTTGGGAGCCTCCAAATGCTCCTAAGTGCTCCCCTGCCCCATGCCCAACCCTCTGCGTGGCTCCTTCCTCTGTTCCTTGTGGGATTCCCTGTTCAGGAGTTTGTCTTTCCCATTCCCAAAGACCCGGAGCTCAAAGCCCAGCCTGCTCTAGGAGGGCTCGCCGACAGCCTCGCTGCCTCAGTGGTGGCACAACCTACCATTGCAAAGAGGAGGAGTGCTGAGAGGTGGGGATCACAGGTACAGCTGCTCTTGCCTCAGCCTAGTGTACTGATTCTACTTAGAAACCCAGGCCTTCCCCTCTTACTTGGGCTGAGGAATACTTCCCAGCCCCCAGCACTGGAGAGGATTCTCTACTGCTACTCTCTCCCACCCCCTCCTTTAGCTCCGCAATCAACAGTAATGCTGTCTTCCTGGAGAATGGCTGTGACTTCTGTGATGCTCAGTGGATGCTGCTCCTTCTCCTTCCCTTCTAAGACAACCGATGTTCTAAAGAGAGACATTCAGGGATTCCTGCCCTTGTTCTCAGCAGCCTCTCAGCTGTCAACCCATGTCATTGCAGGATTCTAGCACTGCAGAATGCAATGCAGTAAACGTGCTGAGCCCCTACTATGTACTGGCCACCGTGTTCACAGATTTCCTCCTGCTCCAGAAAAGCTTGCAATGCAGTAGAAGAAGCAATGGACACTCCAAATGGAAACAAGAGGATTAATAAATATAATTTAAAGCTGATTATTTTATTTATGTCATTTCTCATTGTGCATCTAAAAGAACTTAAAGCAGAAAAAAAGTACAAAAGGTCAAGGGCATCAGTGAGAGATTCTCTGATGGAGTGGGAAGCATTTAAACAGGGCCTTGAAAGATAGGTAGACTTTACTGCAGGGTGTGGTATGAGGAGGAAGCACCTTCCAGGTGGAAGATCTAGTATAAACCAACACAGGGTACGGGTGGCACCTGCTGATGGTGTAAGTTTCAGTTTGGCTGGAGTGAGGTAATGACAATTCCTCCTGATAATTCAAACCAGGTTTTCCTGAATTTAAAGAATAAAATCCCAGCTACCAAAGAATTATACCTCTGGGGAAAGTCTGGACTCAAGCCCAGGATCTAATTAGTGGGCTTGGTTAATGGAAACCTGACATGTATTATACAGGTCTGGAGGAGCCCTGCAGTTTAACTACGTTGCACATCAACATAAGTTTCAAGTAAGATTTTTCACTGATAAACACTTCTGGAGGACATTTCTTCAACTCAATAGATTTTATTGACCAGTCTTAGAAAATCATTTCTAACGTAAAGCAGGCTCATTTCCAGAGCTTAGCAAGTCTAATAATGCCGACATCTGATCTTACCTTTGTTATGCCATGTGTCTATGGATAGATATGTGTCATAATTATGTGTAATTCTAATTTTATATGGGTAATTTTTCCCACTAAACAAATGACCCATACCTATATAAAGATTTATTAATGCAGGGGATTGAGGATGTGGCTCAGTGGTAGGGCACTTTCCTATCATGTGTGAGGCCCTGGGGGTTCAATCCACAACACACACACACACACACACACACACACACACGAAAAGGATTTGTTAATGTACATAAGCATAAGGAAAATAATTAAGACCAATCTAAAATCTTGTCATCTAAAAATAATCATGATTAATCATTTCTTAGCTGTATTTGCAAACTTATAGAAAGTAAACATTCTCACTGGTGATTACTCTTGATTTGCTTAGGATAAATTTTTAGAATTGGAATTCTAGAATTGTTAGAAAACATGAATTTATTTTTTAAATTCTTTTTTAAAGTCTTTAGGAAGATTGCATTTGGAGAGCAATTAAGACAACTCCATTCCCTCCATTTGGTGAAGGAATTTCTTTTGTTTGAGAGCAAGAGTCAATACTATGTTAAAGGACTATCCCAGCTTACAGTGGGGAAAAATCCACTTTGTGAGAAGAAACACTCCCCGGGACACTTGACCAGCATGTACTCATTTCACATACTGTATAAGCAATGTTTTATAAGTATAATATCCCATTGTTTGAACTTCTCTATTTAGATGACAGGTTTTTAAATATTGATTTCAGATGGTCAATAAGTTCATGTGAAAGAATCCCCAAAATATCAATGTTTGGTTGATTGTGTTAAGAATCACTGTATAAGAATATCTCCTTTTCTACATTTTGTTTTTGCTTTTTATTGAAGACAGATACTAAATAATGATTTTTAAAAATTTGACAGAAACTATTTTCCTTTAACAAGAATACTATTTAGTATTATGCCCTATTCAAATTTTCTTTAGTCTTAGGATGCCCTATGCTATATATAACATAGATGGATAGATAGATATAGATAGATAGATAGATAGATAGATAAATAGATAGATAGATAGATAGATAGATGATAGATTGATTTTAAGTGTTCTCACCACAAAAGAATGTTAAGTACTAAGTTAATACATGGTAAGTAGCTTGGTTTAGCCATTTCACAATGGACACGTTTCAAAGTCACATGTACCTGATAAATGTATACAATGTTTATTTGCAAATTTAAATAAATAAATATATATATTTTAAATGTCTTGTATACAACATTTTAACAGTATATAGGAACAACAGAACTAGGTAAGTGGCATCATTGCTTAATTTTCTTAACATATCTAACTTTATGCTTTTAACAAAGGTTAAAAACATATTTTTAATATTTCCTAATTCAAAAAATATCATTTTGATAGAGAAACCTCATACATTTGATATTTATTATGTTCTTTTATTTGCTTTTTAGAAAATGTTAAATGTTGTATTGTTTGGACTAAATAAAGAATATGGAAGTTTAAGAAATAGTTGCTAGGTGTTTAGAGAGCTCCCCGTGGGCCTTTGAAAGACCCTTAGGTGAAGTGTCCCAGCATTGTAGGTGCTCTGTCCTCCCTTAAGTCTCAATCCCAGCCTTCCAGCAAGCAAGGTCTTGCACAGGAACTGAACTTGAGTCCTGTGATCTCTCCAGATCATCCATTGCCTCAGCTCACCCATCTCCAGTCAGGACTTTGTAACTTTCTTTCACCTAGCCCATGGTCAACTTCTACTGAGGTTGGTCTCACCCTCTCCCTAAGTGTAACTTGCAAAGCACCATTTACTTTGCCATGCTTGGCAGAGAATATTATGCTATTGGACACTATGTACTTCATGATATAACATAAACAATCAGTCATTGCTTTTGTTTATTCCTGTAAAGATGTCACAAATAAAATACTAAAATCATCCTAATGTGAAAGAAACTATTTAGTTCTAATTACCTCTCTTATTTTGTGAAAAGTCAAGGAAATACTGCCTCCACTTGATGGATAAAGAAATAACTTTATTTATAGTTATATTTAATGTTACAGAGGTAACCAATTATAGTATTAAAAATAAAGTCATGTTTAAACATATTACTAGAAGGGAAGAAGGGATGGTGAACATGAGGCTAAACCTTTGTTTTATTTTGAGAAAGTATTAGATATGGAAGGAAAGAAAGAAATGTATTTGCAGATTATTTAGAGTGAGACTTAAGTTTTTCATATTACAACCTGTTAGACTACATACTTAATTTTTCATTTTTGTTCTTTTTATTTATACATGACAGTAGAGTATAATCTGATTTATTTATACAAACACGGAGTATATCTTATTCTAATTGGGATCCTAGTCTTCTTGTACATGATGTAGAGATTCACTGTGGTGTATTTATATATAAACATAAGAAAGTTATGTCAAAATCATTCCATTTCATGTCAATGTACCAATTTCCTATAACAAATGAAATAAATAAAACCACATCTCATTTTTATGGCACCTACAAGGGTCTTAGGCCAACTCTTCCTTAGCAGAGCAAGTACAGTCAGAACTCGGCGGCCTTATAAAAATTCCTGTGCCTTGGTATGCCTTTACATGGTTTCCTCATCTAAAATTAGGTAAATTAGTTTTTACCTAAAATTAGGTAAAAAGTAGGTAAATTACCTAAAATTTGAGTTAATTAGGCAATAAATTCTCCTTGGAAGAATGTGGAGGCAATTATATGTGATATCATAGGTGCTATAGTCAGTGCATATTAAACTCAATAAATGTTAGTTGTAACATACATTTGGGGTCTACTCTATTTTTTTAAATCCTTTTTATTTTAGAATAGTCTTATAGAAAAGTTGCAAGTAAAGAATTTCTGTATACTTTCACCCACTTTCCCCTTTCAAGATCTTAAGTTAACTGTTCATTTGTTACCATTAATCTTATGTGTTCTTGGACTCCATTCAGAGTACTATCTTACATCCAAAGGTCATGTCTCTTTCGGCTCTTCTGGACTGTTTCCCACACTTTCTTTATTTTGGATGACCTTGACATTTTTGAGGCATAATGGTTGGACATTTTGTAGACTCTCCCCTAGCAGTCCTCTGTCTGTCTCGTGTTTTTCTCAGAATGATCATGGGATTATTGACTTTGAGCAGGAAGACCATAACAGAACCACTTTGAAATTAAAAGCCCCAAAATGTTTTTGCTTTCCAACTTTTTGGCATCTGCTTTTCTGCATACTGAGAATGGAAACTGAGAAGCTAACCCTGGTCCTCGTGGCACCAGGAAACTGAAACCCTGAGGTTTCTAACCAGCACAGCCTAGCTAAATCTACATATGTATATTTCCTGTCTCCCATGTATCCCTCTCCTCTTACAAAAGGTGTTCACTCCCCGGAGCTTCCCAAAAATGGGAATTTGAGACAGGAATGGTCTCTCTGTCATCCTCAAAGCCAGGTTTGAATAAGTCTATTTTCCTTCACCAACTTCTGTCTCCTGAGTTTAAGTGGAGCAATAAGAGCTAGAACCTTCGTTCTAGGTAACAAGACCAAAGAGGGTAAGTGCCATTGTCATCTCATCATATCAAGATTGTATGCTAATAACGTGACACCACTGTGGATGTTGACCTTGATGCGCTGGCTGAGAGTGCTTGTCAGTTTTCTCCACCCTAAAGTCATCTCTTTTCTTTCCCTTTCCATAACCCTCCTTTGGAAGAGAGTCAGGATAGGCATCCCATTTGAAGGGTAGGAGAGTGTTTCCTTTCCTTGAGGGCTTACTGTCTATAGAAACTACTTAGAATTCTCTATGAGAGACTTGTCTGTCCTCTTGCCCCTTTTAACCCATTCAGTTATTTATTTATATCAGGATGGCCCCATGGATATTGGATATTGGATATCTACATATGCCCTCCTTGGGATTATCATCCAATGCTACATTATTAACATTGTGATTGATATATTTCTAGCTTTGGGGGCTCTTTAACTGGTTCCTGTGTCCCTTTGACATAGTATCATTGGTCCCTTTTTTGAGCACCTCATGGCTTTGTGGAACTACAAGATGCTTCAGGTTCATCGTTTATGTTCTCTGTTTTAGACCTAGATTCAGCCATTTCTCTAGAGAGCCCTAGTTTCTTTGATTGGACATTATGTTATAAATCAGGATCTGGGTGTTGGTTGTGCTCATCATATACATGAGAACCATTCCCCAAATACTCCCATCAACCTTGAATCCTTGTCTGATCCATTCTCAGTAGCCATTGTCACAGATACAGCCTCTACGCATGCATGCCTTGTGGGGATTTTTATAGGGAATTGTGGTTTTCCTGCGGGGGAGGTGGGAAGCTGGTTCTGAAACTAGCTTTGCCCAGTCACTGACATGCTCTCGTGGCATTCATGGGTATTCATAAGTCTGTAGAGAAATAAAGACAGTCCCTCATCATTGAGGCACACTGAACTAGCTAAATGATAATAATAATAGTAACAATAATAGTAATAATGTGTAAGAACAGTAACCATCGATATTTATGTAGAGCGTACTATGTATCCACACTCTGTTAAGCACTGTGCACTTTACTCATTTAATTTTCACAGTAGCTCTGTGAAGCACAGGTAATTATCACTATTTTACGGATCAGCACTTGAAGCAGAGTGTTGAGTGACATACCTAAACTTGTACAACTAATAAGTGAGGGAGCCTGGATCTGCAGTTAGGTGATCTGACTGCAGACATTAGACACTTAGCCACTATGGTGTGTTCCAAAGAGCACAGAAGTGGCATGGAGTCACCCTCTGTGCTCTTCTGTTCCTCTGCCCAGCTCCGAGCATGAACACTGGGTTGAAAATCAGTTGGCCTTAAGTTTAATCCTGATTCTGCCCCTGATTTGAGCATTGGGTAAGACGACTTCTGTGTTTTCAACCTGCATTTGTGAAATGAAGACATATACTGAAGCCAAACAAAATATTTTATTTGCAACTAATTCACTCATTCAACAAATCTTTAGTAGGTACTAACTATAAATAAAGAACTGCATTTTTAGGGGCTGGGAATATAGCTCAGTGGTAGAGTGTCTGCCAAGCACACTTAAGGCCCTGGGTTTACTCCACAGTACAGAAGGAGAAGGGGGAGGGGAAGGGGGAGGGAAGGGGGAGAGGAGAAGGGGAAATGGAAAAGGAAAAACCTGGTGGCACACATCTACAATACCAGCAAATTGGAAAGCTGAGGCAGGAAGATTGGAAGCTCGAGTCTGGCCTCAGCAACTTAGCAAGATTTTGCTGCAACATTTAAAAAGATAAACAAAAAAGACTGGAGATGTACTTCAGTGGCACAATACCCCTGGGTTCAAACCCCAGTACCAAAACAATAAATAAATAAACAGAACTGCATTTTTCAGGCATTATTATCATTCTTTCTTTAGTATCTGACCTTATGCATTTATTGGAGAAAATAACACTAACAAAGAAAGAGTCAGAAAAGAAATGGACTGCTTTGACTAGGTATAGTAACACACATTTGTAATCCCAGAAACTCAGGAGACAGGCAGGAGGATCATAAGATTGAGGCCAGCCGTGGCAACTTAGGGAGGTACTGAACAACTTAGTGAGATCTTGACTCAAAAAAATAAAAATAAAAATAAAAAGGGCTAGGGATGTAGCTCAGTGGAAAAGCATTCTGGGTTCACTCCCCAGTTTAAAAACAAGAAGAGGAGGAGGAAGAAAAGGAAGAGGAAGAAAAAAAGAAAAAGAGAAGGAGGAGAAGGAGAAGAAATGGGGCCATTTTTCAAGGCAATGAATTATCCAACTAAAAGCATTTCCATTTTGCCAACAAAGCTCATCATTAGGCACATGGGAGACAGGATGTAAGAAGTTCATAGAAGTTTGCTAAGGTTCCTTTAAGGCTGAATGAACTTGAGAGTTGCCTGAGCCTCCTACCTCTTTTAACTTTCTATCAAAATCCCCAGAGAAGCTCCGAGGAATGCAGTAGGAGGTTATGGTCATGCTGTTACCATCTATGGATTGACTCCATGTCTATGGTTCTACCAGAACACTCTAAAACCATGGTTCCCAAAGGAGATATGTAAGCCAGGAGATATGTAAGCAATGCAAATGTTTGAGACTCAGTCCTTGAAGTTTATGATTCAGTAGGTCTTAGTTAAGGACTAGGGATCTGCATTTTTAAAGTACTTTCCATATGGCTCAGGCTCCACCAGGTTTGGAATCCCTTTTCTATAACAGTACAAGAGGGAAGACTGAAAGGACGATTTCTATGCTTCTTGCAATTCCTTGCTGGTTTGGCCCAGTTCTTCTGGAATTGAGACAATGTATGATATGCACTTGCTTTTAAACTCTCCAGTATTCAACATTTCCATATGCAGCATACCCAACTCACAGTGTTAAGAGGAGAAAATACAACATGAGAAATGTAATACAAATGTGGGAGGTTGTGAGAAGTTCCCATTGTGTGATCACCTGCTCTAAAAGTTTGAATGGCTTAAAATTACAGACTCAGAAGGACAACACAGAGTCCTGATGTCACAAATGAGGATTCCCAAAAGTTGGAACAACATGCCTAAGGCTTCTTAATGGCTCCCCATGCTCTAAGAGGGTATAGTACTGGCTTTCCTAGATCAAGATAACACTACTTTCCCAATCAGAAACAGATTTTGAGGGGAGGAGTGGAAGAGAAGGAATTCACCTTCCTTATCTTTCTTTTAAAGATATTAACTGAAGGATGAAAGATACAGTGGAGCTAGGTCATCTTTTTTTGGTATGGAAGAGAGAACAATGGTGAAGTCATTAGCATGTGGATGTAATGAGCCAGAGATATTAGGAACATAGTAGTCTCTAAGAATGGGAGGATGGTGTAGCCAGAGATCTCCTCAGCTCAACTCCATAGGAGAAATCCATCTTATCAGGGTTTTTTGTTTTTTTGGTACTGGGGATTGGACCCAGTACCCAGTACTATACCACTCAAGTACATTCACCAGCCCTCTTTATTATTCATTTTGGGACAGGGTCACACTAAGTTACCAAGGCTGGCCTCGAGCCTGCAATCCTTTACTACAGTCTCCCAAGTCACTAGGATTATAGGTGTGTGTGACCATAAAAGGCTAGGAACCCATCTTTAAAGGTCAGCAGAAAAGGATGAGGTTCCACAGGAGTAAAAAAGCTCCATCAATGTAGAGCATGGAGTCTCTTTCCTTGGAAGATGTAGAGATATCCTTTTGAGACTTTGCCTGGAAAAAGAGGAAAAAGATAGGCAAGATGATACCTTCTATCCCTTCCAATCTGAGGATTAACAGGAATCATTTGATGGTCACATGTGTAAACACAGTGTCCTAAGAGGATGCTTTAGCTATTCTTCTTGGTCAACCCTCAGAGCTCAAGATAAAAACACCACCACTCATTTTACAAGTGAAGAAGTTGAGGCCCAGAAGAGGCAACTGCCCCACAGCTGGTCAGTGTCAGGACTAGGCTTGTGCTCCAGGCATGACCTGCTACTTCTTTCCAGGGAAATTATCTGTAGTTGAAGATAAAAATCACAGGGCTGGTACTAGATGATATTGGTGTGCTGAGTCCCACAGAGGTAAGACTCATCAGCTGTAGGTCATCTAAGACTCCAAAAGATAATAGTGCTTATGCTTATAACTGTGACTTAGAAAACTGACTTACAGAATGCTGGACGCCATTAGGTTTTTGTGCTCACACTACTTCTTTTAACCACCATATTATACAAGATGAGCCTGGCTCTGTCCAGCCTGGAGTGACTGGCTTTTCAAACCACTTCCTAAAAATGTTGGGAATGTGTTATGCTGAATAAGCCTTGTGCCCTCTCTTCTACCCACTATTTGAGGTTCATGGGACCAGGACATTAAATAAGTCCTGTTCCCTGTTCCCTGAGCCTGAGAGAAGCACAAGCAGCAATGATCCTTCAATGACTCTGGTATGAATCCCATTGCCTTTGGGAGGACCTGAATTCCTGAATTCCTGTTCCAGTGCCAGAGGTAGACCCACCAGTGCTTCCTGTTCCTCTGGCCTATGGGAGGACTGTTCAGGGGCCAACCACTCAAGGCAAAAGGAATCACCCTGTTTGTCAGTCTTTCATCACTTAGGGATTAGCTTGATAAGAATCTCATGCATGCCAATGCTGGCCCAGCTGGAACACCACCCTTCTATTAGGGGCACACCCAGGCCAGGTAGGAATCCATAACATTCTTGAATCCTCCTCCAGCAGGCAGAATAGTGAGGAAATGCAAGAGCAAATGAGAGTGGAGCCAGGAATGCACCAGCTGTGTCCAGATTATCCTGGGGCAGGTTAAGGCCCTTCAATCAACTTCCAACCCATCTGTTTCTCTACAAGCTCATCAATGAAGAGTTTTTCCAAGCCCAGCTCTGATACTCAAATCAAACCTGCAGTCTGGCCATTCACAAAGACCTCAGCTTCTTAAGTATCCAAATTATGGCCATGAAGGCCACCTGACCTAGTAATCATTCTAAAACAAAAATGTAATCATACCTCTCCCTTGCTTAAATGGTCGGGGATGGCCAGTTGCTTCTGGTCTTTTTTTTTTTTTAGGGCAGCATGACCCCATTTTGAAATCATATCATATGTGTACCTTTAATACATAAAACAATTAGAGGTATAATTACTCTGATTGCAGTACAGGGAAGGTGCAAACCCAGACTGTTGTCTTCTGGGGCTCCCCCTTCTAGGTAGTACAAAGAGTCAAAGATTAAAAATTAAAAGTGAAGCAGGACACATCATAATACCAGACCTTAAACTATACTATAGAGCCATAGTAACAAAAACAACATGGTATTAGCACCAAAACAGACACGTAAACCAATGTTACAAAATAGAAGACACAGAGACAAACCCACACAAATACAATTGTCTCATATTAGACAAAGGTGCCAAAAACATTCAGTGAAGAAAAGATAGCCTATACAACAAATGGTGCTAGATAAATGGAAAGCCACATGTAACAAAATGAAATTAAACTTCTATCTCTCACCCTGCATAAAACTCAACCCAAAGTAGATCAAAGACTTGGGCACTAAAACAGAGACCCTGCACCTACTAGAAGAAAAAGTAGACCTAAATCTTCACCATGTCATCCTAGGATATGACTGCCTTAACAAGAACCCTAAAGTGCAAGAAGTAAAATCAAAATCAATAAATGGGATGGATTCAAAAGGTTCTTCTCAGCAAAAGAAACAATAACATGAAGAGACACATACAGATTTGGAGAAAATCTTTACCACATGCACCTTAGATAAAGTATTAATCTCTAGGATATATAAAGATCTCAAAAAACACCAAAAAAACAAATAACCCAATCAAATGGGCTAAGGAACTGAACAGACATTTCACATAAGAAAATATACAATTGATCAACAAATATATGAAAAAATGCTTGACATCTCTAGCAATTAGAGAAATGCAAATCAAAACTAAGATTTTATCTCATTCTGGTCAGAACAGCAATTATCAAGAATACAAATAAAATGTTGGCAAGGATGTAAGGTAAAAAGAACATTCATACATTGTTGGTGGGACTGCAAAGTGGTGCAACCACTCTGGAAAGCAGTATGGAGATTCCTTAGAAAACTTGGAATGGAACCACCATTTGACCCAGTTACCCAACTCCTCGGTTTATACCCAAAGGATTTAAAAATCAGCATGCTACAGTGACACAGCCACATCAATGTTTATAGCAGCTCAATTCACATAGTTAAACTATTGGAACCAACATAGGTGCCCTTCAATAGATGAATGGATAATGAAAATGTGGTATATATATTTAATGGAAGATTACTCAGCAATAAGAAGAATGAAATTATGGCATTTGCAGGTAAATGGATGGAGCTGGAGAATATCATGCTAAGCAAAATAAGCCAATCCCAAAAAACCAAAGGCCAAATGTTTTCTCTGATATGTGAGTGATAATTCATAATAAGGGCAGGGGGTACTGGGGAAGAGTAAAGTTAATTTGAATAAGTAGAGGAGAAGGAAGGGAAGGGAGGGGATATGAGGATAGGAAGGATAGTATAATGAAACAGACATTATTACCTTATGTACATATATGACTGCATGACCAGTATGACTCTACAACATTACAATTAGAAAAATGAGAAATTATACCCCATTTATGTATGATATATAAAAGTGCATAAATGAAGTCTACTATCATATATAACTAATTAAAACAAATTAAAAGTTTTTTAAAAATATGTGAAATTAGCAGGTTGATAAAAGGAGACAGTCAAATCCATTCATTCAAAGGACATCTGCTCTGTTGATAATGAAAAGTATTCTTAGAACCTATGGTCTCCAATTTTCAGTGATGGTGTCAGACTTGAAAGAGCTACCCCTCCAAACAAAAAACAAACAAAAAAAACCACTCTGAGCTATAGAAATGCAAATAGCACATAAAATTCAATGAAAAAAAACTCAGCAAGGAAATATGTGCTCTGAAGAATTGAACACACAAAACGATTAGGCTTGCTTTCTGTGCATATTTTCTGTAGCCTTATGTGTTCTAACCAAGGTCTTCAAACATATTTTCTAAAAGGAAACATAAATATACAAATAAACAGCATAGTATATAAATCTATGTAACTCTAAAAGCTAACAAAATTCCTTATAAATTTTTGAAATCAATTTTAGTAAAAATACCATTATCAAAAAATTTGATGGTATTTTAAAATAGAACTTAAGTTTCTGGAACTCTTACATAAGATGATATGAGGGAAGTATAGAAGTACAGAAATTCATTGGATTAGACACAGGGGAGTGAAGGAAGGGAGAGAGGGTAGGAAGAAGAAAGATAGTGGAATGGATTGGACATAGCTTCCCTATACTCAAATATGAACACGATCAGTGTAGCTCCTCATGTTGTTCAGCCACAAGAATGGGATTAAAATTGTAATGGGTTGCACCCCATGTATGTATAACATGTCAAAATACACCCTACTGTCATGTATATCCAAAAACAACAAATAAAAAAGAGGATATGAGGAAAAGAAGGAAATTAAAATTTCCACCTACTATCTGACACATATTATTTGCTTTACACAATATAAAAGATCTATAAGTTTCTTATTGTTTGTTTCATTTTACAGATTAATAAAAACGAAGCTCAAAAGACATCAAATAACATGCCCATGACTCAAATACCAATGTTTTCACTCTGAGATCCTCATTCTTTCAGCTTTTATACCACGTAAAGACTAAAGATGTGAATCCTAATCAATAGGCATTGGTGGAGGCACAAAGAGGGAGCTAGAGCACCCAAAGATAGTGATTCCTACCTTTGTAGGTGTGGCTGTCAGAAGAGGTGGACTTGAGCCTCCTTTGGCAGCATGTTCAAAGGGATGTAATTTGGAAGCCATGAAACTACAGGCTAAAATCACATAACCCAGGGAAAGCTCTTTATGTTTGGTTTCTCTCCTTCCTTTCTGTCCAACTGGTATCTCATCTCTTATTCTTATGCACCCAATATTATGGCCACTCTCTGTTTCCAGAACAGACTATGCTCATTCCCATCTCCATGCCAAAGTGGATGTTCTTCTTCCCTCTACCTAGAACACCATTTTCTCCATCACTGCCTGACCAGCTCTCACTCTTCCTCCACAGGACACACCACTAGAGAGCAGGCAATGCTGTCCTTGGGCACCCAGCCCTCCCTCC
>PVHX01023085.1:0-26422 GCA_004024805.1 Geosciurus inauris
TTAGCAGTCCTGGTCCTTGAGGAAACAGCCAGCTGGGCCAGGCCCAGGCCTCCATGCCTCCACAGCTCTGTGGGGACCAGTCTGGGGTCCATTAGCTGGGCAGAGTTCATCCTCTGGCCACCAGTCCCTCTTTAGGGATGGGGCCCCGGAACCAGGAGTCATCTCCCCAAGGTTAGACACAGTCAAGGCTGGGACAGAGCTGCAAGCTTGGGGTGCCTGAGGGTCAGAAAGGCCTGCAGGATCAGGCGCTGGAGGGCCCCTGGCTGGAGTGCCTTCAGCTGTGTTAGGGAGCTGGGGCCAGGGCAGCCCAAGGGATCAGATGAGAATCCGAGATGGAGACACTGCAGGCCACAGCTGCGGTCCAAACTTAGGGCCTACTTATCGATGAGTCCCCCTTCCTTAAGCTTGAAGTAGAAGAACTTCTCTAGCGCACTGGCACAGCGGCAGTACTCGCTGTCTGGCGGGTTGTACTCCCGGCAGTTGGCAATCACCCGCTGCAGGTCGGCCACAAAGAGCTTCCGGGTCACATAGTAGCGGCTGCGCAGCCGCTCTGTCATGGTCTTCAGGTCTGGGTGGCAGGGGAGGGAGCACACCTTTAAGCAGCTGAGGACAGTGGTTGGGGCTATTCCCCAGGGCAGGTCCCAGGGGATTATGTGGCTCAGTGAAGGCGGGAGCAGATTTGAGGGCAGAAGTAGAGGGAAGAAATGGAGGGTCCTCACCAATGGGGAAGCGAATGACCTCATAGTAGTCAGGGGCCTCCGACTTCTTCACAGGCTCCATGAAGGGCCAGGCACTGGGGTGTGACTAGAGAGAAGAGGTGAGCTGGGGACAGGCCCACTGTTACCTTGCCCAACCTGTGACTGCCACCCATTCCAGACTAGATCATGAAATTACAGCCACTGGTGCAGGGACCCCCAGAAGGGAACCTGGTCTTCCCACCTTGATTTGGGCCAGCAGGTTTTTGAGGGTTGTGTACAGCTGGTCGGGGTCCTTCAGTTCCTTGCTGGGATGAGAGATGCCAAGTGTGAGGCTCTGGGTCCCTCTGTGGTCTCCCCAATACCCACTCCCTCCACAAGAGACTCACCCCTTCTCCTTCCCCAACGGCTTCCAGCCTGTTTCTCCTGCAAAGTGGGGAGTGAGAGAACATCCCTAAGAATGCCTGTCCATACCCCAGCACCCTCCTGCCCCCTTCGGTCAGGCCCCTGCTCACGAATGCCAGGGACGCTCTCCACAGGGATCTGCCTCACACCCTCCTTAAAGCAGCTGAGCCCCGGGTAGACCTTGCGAATCTGGGCCTGTTTGCGCTCAATCAACTTCTTGATGATCTGAGGGAAAAAAGAGTCTGAGGGGCCAACTCCAGCCCTAGACACAAACCATCATTCCCCATGGCTGTGGTCAGAGCCCCCAATAGGAAAGGACGGGCTGCACTGCCCCTGAACCCAGTACCTCCCAACTTCCCCTAAGAGGCAGGACAAGAACCAAGACCTGGCCTGCCACCAACTCCCACACACATGCACCTACATATGGCACGGGTCTGTACGTATGTGCCCTACACACCACATGCCTGCCCGTGAAAAACCCCGGGGATATGTGTGCATACAACCTCTTTCTGCTTCTTGATGATGTGGGACAGCTCTGTGTAAGGGATCCGGGGATTCAGCTCACACTCCATCAGTGTTGCTCCCTCGTAGTCCTTGATGTAGCCCAGGTAGCGGCTCTTGGGCACCTTGATGTCTTTGGAGAAGCCCTAGAGGGTGGACAGGTAAGACCCAATCTATCAGCAAGGACTCCCAACTTTCACTGCCTCCCCCAAGAGCACCTGAGGGACAAGGTGTGCGCCGTCTCCTTTCTTGTTCCTGAACCTCCCAAGGCACTGTGAGGACTAGATTTGTCTCTAGAAAGGTTCCAGGTTGGCTGCCAACTCACCCCCAAGAGCCTCCCAATTCTGGCACGCCCCACTGGGCCCTGTTCTTCCTTGGGGCGGCAGCAGGAGGAAGACAAGTAGGACTGACTTCCTCCAGGTGCCAGGTACAACAGGGACACAAAGGGACTTGGCTTCCTTCATAGCAGGGGGCTGGAGAGAGTAACCCATGGCCCCAGGCAGTGTGGGTAGGTGTGGGGGAGGCCTCACCTGTTTTTTGAAGTAGCCAATGGCGTACTCATCTGCATAGGTGAGGAAGTAGAGGATGCTGTGCTTGATGTGGTACTCCTTTAGGTGGTTCATCAGGTGAGTGCCATAGCCCTGAAGGGGAAGGTGGGGAGGGCCCGGTGCTAAATATATCTCCTGAGGGTTCAGCAAGTGGTGGAGGTGAGCGGGTGGGCCTCTGGGGAAGGAGGTGGGCACAGCAGGGATTCAAGGAAAGGAAGGAGGAAAAGTGAATGGCGGAGGATGGGGCATTTGTGGGGAGATGAGAAGGTGGCTGGATTTCCAGGCACAGCACTAACTTTATAGACCAGTTAGCCCCTCAGACAGGTATTATCATCTCTATTTTACAAGAGAAAACTGAAACCCAGCTACATAAGGAAATGCATCTGAGGTCAATTAGCCAGATGCAGAAGGACCCAAACCCCTCACAGCCTGATTTTCAGTCTCCGGGCCTTAGAATGGTAGAGAAGAAGGGGAGTCCCAGAGGCCTGTTCATGACAGGAGACAATGTCTCCCACACATCAGGACCATGCGTGTCTAGGTTACATAAAACACAAGAGTGAGGGACCCTACAAGTGGATTTGTTGTGATAATTAAAAGATAGAAACCAGGGCCATCTGTGGAGCTACTGAAATTATTCGTTCCCCATGTTATGGAAATGTTCTTGTGATGAAGAAAACAGGTTCACTTAAAAAGCACTGCTGGCTAGGACTGTAGCTCAGTGGTAGAGCACTTGGCTAGCTTGCGTGGGGCCCTGGGTTTCACGCTGAGCATTGAAAAAACAGTGTTGTTGATTCTTAGGCTCCGTTTGTCAACAGGTGTCATCTTACAATGTACAATTACCAAGGTACCCACTGCCACCTTGTGGGTATGTGAGGAACTGTCTGGCCACTAAAAGGCTTGAGGCTGCTGCAGCACACATTCTGTCCTCTGACCAGAAGCCGGCAAGGGGATGAGGCTGGGCTCAGGGGCACTGTCCTCACCTTGACCTGTTCATTTGAGGTGACAGCACAGAAGACAATCTCTGTGAAGCCTTGGGTGGGAAACATGCGGAAGCAGATCCCACCGATGACCCGCCCATCTTTGATCAAGGCCAGAGTCTTGTGCTTCCTAAGAAGAGAGGGGGCATGTCATAGCCCCTATCTGTCCCCTAGTGCTCCTTAGGTCCCCACAGCCCTGTAGGACTGAACTGTGGTTCAGGGATGGGAACTCAGTTCTCCAAGGCTGGGCCTCAGAATTGGGAAGAAGGTGCCCCCCAATTTTGAGGAGTGCGGAAACCAAGGAGTAGAGGCTCTCCTGGGTGGTGCCCTGGGGTAGGGGCCACCTGGGGACGCACGGGTCAAAGACGAGGCGGGCGATATACTCCTTGGGCATGCGTGGCAGCTGGTGGGAGAAGACATTCTGCAGCCCCACAAGCCAAAGCAACACCCGCCGATTGGCCTTTGGTGTCAGCGAGTTGCCGATGACGTGGAACTCAATGATGCCGCGGCGCTCCTCCAGGCGGGCTGTCTCATCCCGGGCTGCGTTGGCTGACAGCAGGCTTGTCTAGATAGAGCATGGCAGGTGAGCAAGGGCCTCAGGTGGGTGAGGGCTCCCTTTTCCCACTGCGCAATAGGCCGGGCTGCCCACCTCAGGCCCCAGCATGGCAGCAGGGTCAGTGATGGTGAGCATGACCTCGTTGACCAGCTCCATGGGGATGTCGCCCATCACACGGAGTCGTTTGGCATCCTCAAGTGTCAGGTTCTCTGGAAGCTTCCTCTTCTCACCTGCTGAGGAGGTTGGCAAGGTCACCCAGAGGCAGAAAGACTGAAGGAGGGATGAGAAAGAGTCAGAGACCAGGGGTCAAGTACCCACCTGGCATGGGCTCGGCCCCTGTGGAATCCAGACTCAGGGAGCTGTTGCTGCCCCCGCCCATGGTGGGGCTGAAGATGGGGGTGCTAGGAACAACTGCTGCACTGACTGTAGCTGAGAGAGAGAAAATATCAGGGACAGAGAGTCGGTGTTGGCAGGTACCTCAAAAGAACCCAGGCCCTCCCAGGCCCCAGCCAAGCTTGTCCACATTTTCCCACTGCTGCAATACCCAGTTCTTTTACCACACAGGAGAAGGGGAGCTTCCTTCAGCCAAGAAGGCCAAGCAGAGACCCTGCAGAGTCTACTGTGCCACATACCTGGCCGGGGCACCAACTGTGTCCCTTCTGAAGGTGGCATGGTGAAGCCTGACTCCCAGATAGGAGAGTTTGCCCCGTAGATCTCCTCTTCGAGCATGGACAGGAATCTGTGCAGAGGGTACAGACTGTCCCACAACTCTGTCCTCCAACTCTGGTGCAGCCTGGGTCAGGCTCCAGAGGGACTGGAGGCCAGCCAGACAAAACCTGCTTTCATGGGGCTGGGAGCATGAGAGAGAAGATGGCCTCTGCCCTCTGGGAAGCCCTAGTTGGAAGGGGGAGACACAGCCAGCCCCCTGCTTCCTCTAATTGAAGGTAAGAGGATAGGATACACCCAGGGCTGGGATCAGAGATACAGTTTTCTGCCATGATGGGTGACAAAGGGAGACAGGGTCTGAGCTGATGCCATCTGTTTTGTGTGGTCAGGCAGGGCACCAAGTCACCTGATTCCCCTCAATCCCCTTAATATCAAAATGAGCTGAGAATCCACCCCATCTTGCTACCTCCTGTTCCCACCTGGTGGCAGGATTAGTCAGCAAAGGCTTTTTGAACAGAAGAGCTATAAATCAGGTTAAAAAGTGAGGAAGGTGTGGCAGAACCGAGGGAAGTTTACAGAAACGACCAGAATAGAGGTGGGAACTGGTTTCACCTCAAGCATAAACTCTGGTTTCTTGCAATGCTGTGGTGGGAAGGATTCTGAGGCTGTGTCCAGGCTCCCATGGGAAACAATTAGTAACATCTACAAGGGGTGTGGGAGGGGGTAGCGTTAGCTCGGGCCATGTACCTGCCATCCCCAGACTAGTACGTGCAAAGGCAAATACTAGCAAGTTGCTTCTGGGCCATGGGCAAGTCTGCCAGGTAGACGCCCAGATCCCAGAAGGCCCATGGAGGGAGAGGAGGGAGCAATCCAGGAAGCCTTCCTGGAAAAAAGGGGACAACAGCGAGGATATGAACTTGGGGCAAAACCCCAACAGACCAGACTGAGCCTTACTTGGGAAAGTGAGTGAGGATGAGGGTCCTCTTCTCAGGCACCAGCTTGTCCTTTTCTACTCGGAATTTTTCCAGCAGCTGCCGGCGTGTAACAGTGAAAATGGACCGCAGAAGGCTTCGCCCAAAGACATGGGTGGTCTCATAGCGGGGAAGGCTATCGCAGCTCTGGGGAACGTGGCAGTAACAGAGCCATCTGGAGGTAGGGAGTTGGTAGGTGAGGGTGGAAACCACTGAACCTGGTTCACAAGCCTCCCCCATGAATGTCTGGCTGGACCTACCTGGTGTAATTGACCTTGTAGGTAGCCACATCCTCTGACTGGGACCTCTGCCGAAACTGGGCAGGTGTCTCAAGCTTCCAGTAGTTAAGGCAGAGCAGGAACATCTTTGAGAGCTCGAACATTGTCTGCCGCTCTCGAGGAGCCAGGTGACTAAACTTGTACTGCACAAAGTTCAGCACACCCTGAGAAGGGGGGTAGGGGGATGAAACCGGAAGGAGGCGTGATCAGCCAGCAGGGGCTTCTCACCCAAATAAAGATGCTCCAGGAGGGTAGGGACAAGATTCCTCTCACTCTGGGACTCTCTGTGAAGACACACTATGCCCCTATCCCCATGCCCACCCTGAGGTCAGCACAGGACATACACCTCTATGAACCTCTCCCCTGTTCTTGGCTTGAGGGAGACGGAGGGCAACAAAGGTTCCCCACTCCTCCAAGCTGCCCCCAATTCTCCTCTTACCAACTTCCCCGTCCCACCTGCTCAATGTTAGGCTTCTCAAATGGAGGGCTGCCCAAGGACCCCTCCACCACAGGCCGGGTCATCTGCAGGATGCATTTCCGCAGGAGCTGGAGGGAAGAGAAAAAGGTGAGTAGAGAGCAGCAGAGCTCAGAGCTGCGGACCCTCCCTCTCACCCTCTTTCATTCACACCTCCATTCCCTGAAAGCTCACCTTGAAGAGGTAGAAATAAACCTGCTTGGTATCCGTGTCTTCCTCCTTGTGAACAGACATGAACAGATTCTCCACATCCACCACCATCCCCAGCAGTCGATTAATCTCATCCTCTGACACATTCTCCAAGTGGGACACATGGTCAGCTTCAAGATGGAAAGGTGATGGAGTTGGGAAAAATGGATAGAGATCAAGAAGGCTTCCTGCACTTCTTCCCAATCAGCCATGATACACCCGTATTCCCTCCACCCAGTATGACCAACACTGAGACCGAATGCCCTTATATTAGCCTTTGGGTGGTCCCTGCCTCTTCCTGTCTGGCAGATTTCCTTTCTACTTTCTTGGAGCATACACACCTCGAACCTAATCTCTTTTGAGGTGGGATCTCTAGTTTTTCTAAGAGGCTTTGTGGCTTTTAAGTCACCTGTCCAAACAGGACCCAGAACCTTCTCTCCACCCCAGCTCCAAGGGCGCTGCCTGCCTTACCCAAGGGGTGCTCACAGCTGCGGCACAGCTCGCTCAGGTTGGCAGCTGGCTGCTGCAGGTCCATGCGGGGTGCGGTGGGGGGCTTGGGGTTTTTCCAGCCATTACACTTACAGGTTTCATTGGCCTAGAGGTAGAAGGATCAGGTAATGACGCTGTACCCGCGGAGCTGGGGCTGCTCGGCATCTAGAGCTGTGCCCCCATTTCCACCAGAGCCCTGGGATGCCCCAAGCCCCGCCCCTTCGCCGTAGGCCCCGCCCCCACCTTGCAAGCCGAGAAGACCCCTAGCTTCTCAAGCTTCTTGGCACGCGGCAGACCCCGGACTTGCGCCTTTCTCTGGCTGGCGCGCTGCTGCTGGCTCAGGCCAGGTCGAGCCGGATCCCCCCCGCTCCCAGTTCCTCCACTTCCCACTCCGGGCCCCCCAGTCCCTGTGCTCCCGGCTGGGGCTGCAGCTGGAGCGGGGGCTGGTGCCGGAGTGGGAGCCGGAGTCGGGACTGAAGCCGGGCTGGGCGCAGGAGTCGGAGTTGGGGTAGGGGCTGGGGAATGAAGGGGCCGGGGCTGCGCGGCCGTGGCCGGGGTCGGGGCCTGGGAAGGTTCCGCCATGGCCTCCCCAGCTGCGGAGCGGCGCCGCGCTCCCAGCCCTAGGGCCGCATGGGCAACCGGCACGCAGTGCGCAGGCGTCGCTGCGCCGGCGCATGATGGGAGTTGTAGTCTTCCCCGGCCGTTCCCCACTGCCTCTGCTTTCCAGACTTTTCTGTCTTGTCTTTTGGTCCAGGACAGCCACGTGTGACCGTGGCAAGCAGCCCAGATTGACCACTCCTCACTGGAAATTTTTCCTAAAGCTACCTGGTTAGTCACGTTTGCCATCTTCTTGGGGACAAGGAGCATTCCAGAACACAGGCACCTGTTTGGGTGATTTGTGGGTTCTGCCCTTCCCAAGCCCACTGGTACAGGCTTGGGCCAGGTCGCCCCCTTCCCCCCATCGCAGTTGTTACCACCACCACCACCACCACCTAGCTCCAGACACATAATTGCAGCCACGGTGGAGATTAAATGTAGCAACAGTTCAACATCTTGTGCTGTGTGGTGATGATATGGGTGTTAACTTTGTGACAGTTGAACCCTTTTGTACACCTTTTTGTTACACTTCAACAAATAATTTATCAAAACACTGAGCAACAGAGGCACAGCAGTAGCCATAATAGTAATGAAGAAGGCTACTAGGTAGGGGATGAGGCTGAGGAGGACTGAGGGCCCAAGGGGGCTGAATCCTCCCTTGGAGGGAGTCTTTGTCTTTATGGTCTTCATCTTTATGGTCCAGAGCCAGGGATGTCCACATCCCTCCCCATGTGTCAGCGCAGGATTGTGCATAGTCAGGGAAAAGCAGGGAAGGGCAGAAAGTCCCCCTCTCCTTACTGCCCAGGGAACAATCTTCCTTGCCCCAGGCCTGGTTCTTAGAAGACACAATAGCCCTCTTCTAGCTCTGAGACTCAATCTGATCTGTGCTTTGCGTGGAAGTTCGTTCTGTGGATCCAATTCTGTCACAGCCCCAGCCCTCTCAGGCAGATGGAGAGGGCCTAGGGAGGGGCAGGGTTTGAGATAAAAGCAGCCTCGGTTGACATGCTGACCCTTGCAGGTAAGACCGGCATGGCAGATCCCAAATACAGACTTGAGCACCTGGGAAGAGAATTGTTTGGTGGCAGGTCCGGTGGGGGTGGAGCTGCTTGAGGCACCTCCTCTTGCGCGCCTGCGCGCCTGCCCAAGTGCTGAGCTTTGCACTTAAGGGTCTCGCGCCCTTCAACAGCAGTTGCTCACTCAGATGCAGCAGGTCGGTAGCAGTTTCTCCAACCAGAGTCGGGTGGCCTCCCAGTCCCCCAGCGTGGCCCTCGCTGAACGTAATCAGGTGGCCACGCTGCCGGTGCAGCTGCTCAGGGATGATCAGGTCGCTGTGCCGGGCAATGACCATGCTAAAAGCTTCCAAATGAAGATGGATGCTCACGGCTTCGCCCCTGACGAGCTGGTGGTGCAGGTGGACGGCCGAAGCCTGATGGTGACTGGCCAGCGGCAGATGGAGAGTACCGACTCGGTTGGGGGCGGTTACCGCATGGAACAGAAGGTGCACCGGCAAATGCAACTACCTCCAGGCCTAGATCCCACCGCCATGACCTGCTGCCTGACCCCTTCTGGCCAACTGTGGGTCCGAGGCCACACCCGGTCACGGCATCCTCCTGAAGCCCAAACAGGATCATCAAGTTTCAGAAGCCGTGGCTCTAAGAAGGGTTCCAAACTAGCCTGACCTAGTAAACAACCTTGGAGTGCAGCAAACTTAAGCGTCTGCCGTCTTTTCTGGGGATGAGGCCAGAGGTAGGGGTTTGGAGCTATACATAGAGGGATGCAGGAAAAACACCTCCAGGTAACGGTCCACCAAGAATCAGACCTCTGGACCTGGGAGAAGGAGGGGACAGTGTGGCCTTAGCTGCCATCAGCAGTTGAGAGTCTGGAGCTGCAGAGGGCTGGCAGGGCCCAAATGTGACCTGACTTCAGAAGTAGTGGAGAGCCCCAAGATCAGGATTGGACCTGGTGGAGGACAAAAGTGGTGAAGAAAGCAAAGGGCTGCAGACTTGACCTCCTGTCCAATCCAGTATCTCAAAGGTCATCAGTGTTCCTCCCACTCCAGGGAAGACAGTGAGAGGATCCCTCCCTCACAGGCTTAGTACAGTCCAACAACAACAACAAAAAACCCAGAGATTGTTTCTGGCGTTTTGGAGTCCAAAGATTTTTTTTTTTTTAAACCCAAGCTACATATCCCCCAATGTAAGCTAGTGGGGAGTGGGCCAGAGGATGGATAGAGGCAAATGCAGGACCCTTATCTTCAAACATGGTCAGCCCCAGGTCAGGGTCGTCTAACTCCCAACCTATCACAGCTAACAGCAAGAAACTCTTTCTCTTGGTTACCATGACCACCAGCATCCTTTCACCTTAGGGGGAAAGCTTTTGTGCAGCAAGATTCAGTGGTTCATTTTAAATTAAATCTAGTAAACTAGAAAGGAAAGACATGTTCTGATAAACTCTGCTAGAGAAAGACGAGGAAGACAAGTGTGAGGTCGATCGATCGGCTGACTATATTGACAAGATACTGATTGGTTACATGTTGAAGAAAACATACAATACAAAATACAGAAAAAGTTGGTTCCATCCCCTCCCACTCCCCCCCTTACCCACCCACCCCCAAATACTCATCATCGTGATTTGGTCAGAACAGGGCTCAGAGCCAGAGGTCAGGTGACCAAGGGTGGAGGGGTCATGGGCAATGGATGCATGGCTGTCACAAGGATGCTGCGGTAATGCTGCGGTTTCTCTCCCAGCTGGGAGTTGGGTGGGAAGGGGGCTGCAGCCTGATGACAGCCAGCTGAGGGAGGAGCTGCCTGTCCCCTTCCCAGCCCAGGGCCTGCCCACCACCCCAGACTAAGACCACTCCCAACAAGGTAAGGATGTGGGTGCTCTTGCTAAGGCTGCTCTTCAGCAAGAGGGAAGGGAAAGGTTACTGTTCCGAGCCCCAACCCCACAGACAAGGGGAGGGGGCAGGAGCATGTGGCTACTACCAGCAAAGGATAAACGGGAGAGTATAGTAGAAAGGGGGGAAGTGGGAAGAGCAGAAGATCATATATATTAAAAAAGTGACTTAAGACTTAAAATTGAATTAGTATTTGTACAGAAAGGTGCAGGTGGAATAACTCCCTCCGGCCTAGGATCAAAGTTATACGGAGAAATCATGGTGGACCCCTCCCCTGCCCCCAGTGGTGGCCCGAGTCGTTAAGTGCGATTGGTTAGAATGGATTCCAGTCGGGTCATTCAGGCGGAAGAGTTGGGGGCAGTGGCAGGCAAGGGGGGCTCAGTTGCTGCAGCACTGGCTCCGGCTGGCTGGGTTGTTCTCCTGGAGGTCCACCCCTCGGTTCCGGCCTAGAGCACAAGCTGCATTCTGAGGCTCGTTCTTGGGAAGCTTCTTAGCTGTTTGAGAGAAAGAGAAAATGCAGCAGTAGGACCACCCCAATACTCTCTCCCAACTGCACTGGAGCCAGTCTGTCCTTACCCACTAATTAGTGCTAACAAATGGAGGCTGCTGTGCACCAAGTGCATTTTGAGTGTTTCAGGAAACTGAAGCAAAGAGAAGTTAAACACCAACACCACAGAGCTCATTAGTGGTAGAGCCAGGATTGAACCTAGGCAGGATGACTCCTGAATCAAGTGAGCTAAAAAATCCTAAGGGGTCGGGGATGGCAATGGCAGGCTCTGAAATGGGTGGCAAGCTAAGAGTCAAGGAGTAAAATGTTCAGACTTTGCCTTGGGATAGTTCTTGGGTGGTCAGTTCTCCTACATGAGAGAGTCAGATCAAAGAGACAGTTTATCAGAATGTTAAAAAAAAAGTGCAAGTTCTGTTAAAGGGACCCCACAGACCCACTAGAGAATAGCACATAAGCAACATGCCCTTGGTGGTGGTGGGAAGGGGACAAGAGGCAACTTACCTATTGCCATGAAAATTTCATTCACGTTCATTGCAGTCTTTGCTGATGTCTCCATGAACAGCAAACTGTTGTCATCTGCATAGGCCTGTGCTTCCTGATTCAGACAGAGGCCAGAAAGAGGATGGAAAGGAAATGTTGGCAGGGGTCAGGGCTCAGAACAGAATCTTCACTGTTCACAGTCTTTATGTACAATAGAAACTAACTGGACAAATGCAGGGTTTTTAGGACTAAGCTCCCCTGCTCTAGGTTCGTCCTGAGGTATCTGCTCCATACTCCCAGGTTGTCTATCACACATAGCAGCACATACCTTACGCTAGCTTCCCTAGGTCCACTCTGCCTTCTTGCCCTTCAAAATCACCAGTCTTGGAAATACTTCTAGGAAGTTATCTTACAAATACACTTGCATACTTGGGCAAAAGCACAAAAGTATGAGGATGCTACCTGTCATTACAAACTATCGGAAGTCATTACAAACTACCTAGAAGCACATCAGTCGGGACTTGGCCCAAAGAGAAACTAGAATACACAGTACGTGTAGCACACTCCCATCTATTTAAAGAAAGAGATTCATAAACACATGGACATTTCTGGAAAGACAAACTGGGGAACTTCAGGGAAGAGAAGCTGCATTTCTAAGGATAAAAGAGACTTAATTTTCACTCTCAATACTTCTTGCAGCCGGGCGCGGTGGCTCACGCCTGTAATCACAGCACTTTGGGAGGCTGAGACAGGAGAATTGTGAGTTCAAAGCCAGCCTCAGCAATGGCGAGGTGCTAAGCAACTCAGTGAGACCCTGTCTCTAAACAAAACACAAAATAGGGCTGGGGATGTGGCTCAGTGGTTAAGTGCCCCCGAGTTCAATCCCCAGTACCAAAAAACAAAACAAAACAAAACAAAACAAACAAACAACTTCTTGTATTGTATAAATTTTACTATGTGCACCTATTACATGAAAAGAGTACTTCTTTATCAGCAAGTTCCGTTCATAAGATGAAATAAGCAGAAGCTTCACTCATCCACAGACACAACCATCACCAAAGAAAAAGAACAAGGGAAAGACAGGTGGCAGTTCCTCAAGGCCCATGGTGAGCCATGGAGGACAGGAGATAAAAGCTGCATGCCACTCCTTGCGCGGCCCTTCATACAGCTCCCGAGCAACCAGGGAGGCCTGGTGGAGCTCGCTCACTCCTCCCCGAGTCCTGTCATGTGCCCACCTGGAACTCCACGGCCCTCTTGCTGGCCAGGTCCGCCTTGTTACCCGCGAGTGCGATGACGATGTTGGGGCTGGCCTGCCTTTGTAACTCCTTCACCCAGTTCTTGGCCCGTGCAAACGTATCCTGAGGAGACAGGGTCAAATGTCAGAGAGGCATTCTGCCCAGTGCCACTCAAGAGCGAAGCTCAAGCTGGCAGAGCCAAGTTATCTAAGATGCCACCCCTAAAGATTCTAGTAAGATGTCCTCAATCAACAGAGGAAATCTGCCCATATCCCACCCAGGAACAGAGGGCCAAAGGGCCTGAGACGGGTGTTTTTATAGCCAATTCCTAGGGTTTCAAGAAGATGAGGGCAGGGCTGGGGTTGTGCCTCAGAGGTAGAGCGCTTGCCTAGCTTGCCTGTGTGAGGCACTGGGTTTGATTCTCAGCACTGCATATAAATAAATGAATAAAATAAAGGTCCATCAACAACTAAAAAAATATATTTAAAAAAGAGATGAGGGCTAAGAGAGAAGGAAGAGAAAATCTTTACTGTGTTGGTGATGTCATAGACCACGATGGCAGCCTGGGCCCCCCGGTAGTACATTGGGGCCAGGCTGTGATACCGCTCCTGTCCAGCTGTGTCCCAGATCTCAAACTTGACTGTTGTGTCGTCCAAGCAGACAGTCTGTGTAAGGAAGGCCGCTATAAGAGAGAAGGTGGTGTTATCAGGCAAAGGATGGGTTAGAAGCTACCCCTACATATTTTCACTGCTGTTTCTACGCTTTGGCATTCAGAATCCAACTGCTGAGATGGGTACTTCCAGACACTCCAAATAGCCACCATCCCCAGCTTGGACTCAGAGCCATTGCTGAATGGCTTGATGTTCAGGGAATACAGGGACTCTACACCAGGGAACACGAAGCACTTACGCATATGCTTCAAAGGAGCAGACCCAGTGCTGGAACAGACGGAGTCCCCTTTGGCCTGGACACAGCAGAGGATCTCAGACTGCTCTGTGTAGAAAGCTGTTTTCTGTCTGCCCTCCCCCACCGACTGAGGGGCCTTGGGCACCGCCCCACTTCCCCCTTTCTAGCTCCGGACTGAGTGCTGAAAACGCAGCAGGAAGACTGCTGACACGGCCCATTTTGTTTCCAGCTGCCTGGAAATCTCCTACCACCCAACAGAGTAGAGAAAGGATGACTCAAGCTCAAGGCTGATCCTGGCTTCGAGTTTACAGTGGCCACTGAGTGTAAAGAGAGTGGGAGAGGCGAGTCTATACCCTTACTCACGACCTAAATGCTGAGCAATGGGGAAAATCGACAATATGCGCTGAGTTCCACAAGGGGTAAACTTCAACTTCAGAAATGTCAACCTATTGCCAGCTATGACTCACCAGACCATTCCCATTCTGGACAGCAGGAGAGGCCAGGGCACATACGTTGCCCCTTTTAGTAAGAAGGACCCTCACAGATCCATAGCCTCTCCTTCCCTGAGTCCAGGTCAGTGGAAAGGGCTCAGCCAAGGCCACACAATAACAAAGAAGCCAAACCCAGACAGGAAGCCAGTTTTCAATTCCCAGGTAATTCCTACTAGCCATGCTTGCTGGGGCTCTGCCATGGAGTCCCAGCTACTGGATTCAATTCCAGGGGCTAATGAGGAAGGGTGTTGCCACCTCAGACATATTTAGTCTCTGTGTGTAGTCAGCTTCCCCTATCAAGGCCAAGACATCTCTTTGGCCTCCCTGAGGCATCCCATCTCTCTGTGTCCACTTACCTCCAATTGTGCTCTCCTGATACTCATGGAATTGTCCCTTGACAAAGCGGAGGACGAGACTGGATTTGCCCACCGCAGACTCCCCTAGCAGGACCAGCTTAAACTGACAGATCTTGTTCCCAGCAGCTGGTCCGTTGGGTCGTGCTGCTCCTCCCCGACCCGCCATGGCCCGTCCCGCTGTAGTGGTACCAGTGAGTGTAGGGGTGGGGGCCCGTGCTATGCAAAGAGGCACTTAGTGAGGAGGGGGCCTCCAACTGCAAGGGAGAGATGAGAGGCACAGGGTTAGTTCTGAGACTTGTCACACAGTGAGCCCTTCCTATATCATAGGTCATTCCCCTGCCCTTCCTCATGACTTGGCTGACTGCCTCCCCTCCCCTTAACTCCCATCCTCCACCCCAGAGTCAGGACAGCATGTATGCCAGCCAGGTGAGTGAAGTCAACAAGCTCTTTGGGCTGGGAATAGGACCACGGCCTGCTCTGTGCAGAGCCAAGTGGGTGGTGAGGCAGATGAGGGAGGGTACAAGGAGTCCAGGTAGAAAGTGTGTCACATAAGGTGCTCAGCCACCATGGTAGGCTCTCAGGGACCAGAGCCTGGCAGTGCAAGGTGTTATGAAAACAGCCAATTTTCTCCAGAAGAGCTGAGCCATTCTCTCAGTCGGAGGTGGACTATGAACCTCTGTGCACTGGAATTAAAGCAACGTTTCCCCTGCTCGTTGAGAGCCTGTTTCCTCAGTTCTCTCATTCTTGATGGGCCAGGAGTCTCACCACATTAAAAAACAAAACACACACGAAAACAAACACACTGAAGCCAATGCTCTGCTGGCAGCTGGAATGGCTGCCAGCTTTCCTTTTTAAATAGAGACCTCAATTTCATTCTCTGCTGGCAGAGGCAGGGGGTGACACAAAGAAAGAATAAGGGGGAGGCATGAGGGGTGGAGGCAAACAAGGGACACCAAAACCTGCTCCCACAGGTCAGCAGCTGGCATTCCAGCCCTGACAGTCACTCAGTGAGTGATCGCTTAAGTGACAGCTTCAGAGGCTCAAACTTTGTGTAAACTTTGGAAAGGCAAAGAAGGATGAGAAGCCTAACTCCAGAAGTCTCTAGAAGACTTGTACCCAAACACAGTGAAAATGTTTTATAAATGAGTACTCTGAGTAGCTGTTAAGTTCTGTTCAGTGTTTGGGCCTGAGAAGGTTTTTTTTTTTTTTTTTTAATTTTTTTTAGTTGTAGATGGACACAATGTCTTTATTTCTTTTTATTTGGTGCTGAGGATCGAACCCAGGGCCTCACGCATGCGAGGCAAGTGCTCTACCACTGAGCCACAATCCCAGCCCCTGAGAAGGTTTTTATTAGACGTCCTTTGCAAAATGTACTGAGAGGAGAGGAGAGAAAGGGTCAGGGAGAGTCCTGACCTGCCCCTGGGAAGGAGAGCATGTTCCCTTAGAGTCAAGGGACAGGTGTGCATGAACAGGGCATGTCAATGGAAGCAAGTGGTCTATGCCTGTGCAAACAGCCGACATCAAGGGGCTGGCTTTTTTTCAGCCTCAAATCGTTTTCCACGTTAGAGTTCTCCCAGCGACTCATTTAAAAAGTGAGCTTCAGGAAGAGTGATTCACTAACCAGGAACAAGTTTCCTTTCTGAACAGCACCAAAGGGAAGGAGCTTTGAAATGGGGCCACCTCTTCCCCAAAGGTACAAGGAAGGAAGTATGGTGGGGGTCTCAATTAGTAACCAGAAATGCCATTTAAATATGTCACAGATAAGATGCTTTCTCATTCCACCCTAGTCAACGACCAGGCAGGCCTGTGCTTTCTGCTTCCTTGAGAACCTTTTTCATCATGTTTATAGAAGTTCTAGGAACTCAAGGAGCACTTATGAAATCATTTTTAAAGACAGATAGCATTTACTGAATAAATGCACAACTATTATCTCCTTTAAGCTTTAAAACAATCTCCTATTTTTGAGATAAATAACTTGACACTTAGATACTAAATGCCCTGCTCAAGGCCACACAGCATAGAAGTGACAGAGCCTGGATGCAAACTTGGGGTTGCTGCTCATACAAACTCATTTGTTATCACACCATTCTCCTCGCTGTGGAAGAATAATGAAGGCACTTCCACTGTTTGGTTTTGGGTTGCAGGGTGAATGACTTTTGGGGACAGTAGCTTTGCTGGCCCAGCAAGGTTTGGCTCTGGTGACAATCATTAGTGATTTTGTAGCCACCGAGTACTCCCAAACAGTGGAAGGAGACATCCTGGGTCAGACAGGGCAACAGCAACACAGAGGGAATTACAAGCTGGTGACTACCAAGCATGCACATGACACACAGTCCTGGCTGGGCAATGCAGTGTGGCTGGGTTCTAGACAAGATTATGAAGGAATGGGGCAAGGGAAACAAGAAATCAAGTCCCTGATTCTAAAAAACTAAAGCAGCTGGGGAGCAACCAGCACGTATAAGCTGAGAAAAATAAAGGTAGCACATTTCCAAACCTGTCCAGATAGAATGCGACTTTTTAACAAGCCTGAGGGAGAAAAAAGCAACTCTCATGCAGTGGTTCTCAACCTTGTCTATATAGCAAAGCTATTTGTACATCTGGTCCTCGGACAGCCCACAACCTTCAGGTGCCACTGAAGCTCAGCAAGGGTTAGAGCAACTGGCATTAAGCAAGGGATTCGGGCACTAGCACTGCACACTACGGGGTGCAACTGTCTCCTGCCACTACTGGGCCACTTTGTAGAAGCCGTTTGAACCAAGTCTCACTAGTGCTATTACTGACAAGACATGCACCAGGGTTAATAAAAGTGTCTACTGAGAGTCTCATGCATGTGCTGTTGAATAATCAGCAGGTAATAACATTGACATGATCATGTATAATATCTTCTCTAAGACTATTGGTTAACAGACACTGGCCTCCCCAGTGAACCAAGACAAGCTCCACCTGCCCTAAACTGGCTGTTGACATGTTCTGCCTGCTCATACTGATCCTGCCTCCTAGAGACACCTGAGCAGGCACTTTTTTTTTGGTTGCAGTGGAGGGACTGGGAATTGATGGGAATTGAGCCCAGGGGCACTTTATCACCGAGCTATATCCCCAGTCCTTAATTCTTTTTTATTTTGAGATGGTCTTGCTAAATTCTTGCCTCAAACTGGTAATCCTCCTGCATCAGCCTCCCAGGTCCCTGGGATTACAGGTATACACCACCACACTTGGCATACACAGCATTTTTTTTAAATATTTTTTTCGTTGTTGATGGATCTTTATTTATTTTTTTATATGCAGTGCTGAGAAATCGAACCAGTGCCTCACGCATGCTAGGCAAGCGCTCTATCACTGAGCCACAACCCCAGCCCATACACAGCATTTTTTACAGTCAGCTGCCTTGTGATTTTCCTGGCCCCACTTAGTGATCACATGAGCAGAGGTGTCCAAACTTCTTAGACAATAAAGCACTAAGGAAGATGACTTTGCCAGGATGAGTACCTGGAGATATGAGGGTGACTAAGTCAAGTGAAGGTCAGACCCAGGGCCCCCGGAAGCCTTAGCCCTTCCTTCCCAAGATTGGAAAACTGAAGACATGTCTCTGCCAGGTGGCAAAGGTGAAGGAATTCATATATTGAGCTGTCCTGCCTCCAGAGAATGGAAATCTTTGCTCTTGAACCATTGGTAAAAATTACCTATTGTTATAGCTCAGGTGATGGGATTATAGTTTTTAAAAATGACATAGTAAAAGTAGTCTTGGAGCCAAAAGTCAAATTCTCCTTAAGACCTAAAGGCATAGTCAAAGTTGCCTATAAGACACAGAAAGGGCCAAAGATCTCCCCCCGCCCCCCAAGTATAATGACAGCAATTTTGAGCTTCAGGCCCACAGCAAGACTCTCCTTGTTGTGACCCACTTCCCTACCCTCTAAACAGACTCATGGTTGGTTCAGTGGCCACTGAAAATAGGCACCAGTCCCAATCTCACATCTTCCACAGGAAAAGGGACAGAGTGCAAGGATTGAGGGGCACCCTATTCAGACTATCTTTTCCTATGGTGCATGTGAGAGGGCAGAAAAGTTATGAACTCCTTAACACTGGTTCTGTGCACAGGCAGCTCTGGGGATGAGAGTGACTAGAGAAAGAAAAGAAGAAATAGGACATTGCTCTTCCCTACTCTGGAGTTTCCTGTACTTTGGACACTAGAAGCACTTTGATCAATGCTTTTTACTTTTTTCATCAGAATCACCCAGAGTGTTCAAAAAATAACACTGGTCAACTGAACTGGTCACTCTAGAGAAAGAGTCCAGAACCCAGTGTTTTCTTTCTTTCATCCATCCCACCCATTCATTCTTGGGACTTAAACCTAGGGGCACTTTACCACTGAGCTACAACCCCAGACCTTTTTGAGACAGGGTCTCCCTAAGTTGCTGAGACTGGTCTTAAATTTGTGATCCTCCTGCCTCAGCCCTCCGTGTTACCGAAATTAGAAGTATGTGCCACCATGCCTGGCAAGAACTCAATGTTTTTACAGTAAGTTCCCCAAGTGATCTTAAGTAGCTTATTTAAGTAAGCACTGAGAGCTATGGTTGATAAAGAAATACAGAATCCAGGATAGAAAGGCACTCAGATCAGTGTCAAGGACAATACATGGCATCAGATTGGGGTGGGGTCTTGATTTCACTCAACAATGGAGTCTTTAAGACACCAGATGCTGCTGGAAAGTCATCTGTCCCCCAGTCTCCAATAGAAATATTCACTTTTTTTTTCCCCACCAGGGATTGAACTCAGGGGTACTCGACTGTGGAGCCATATCTCCAGCCCTCTTTTGTGTTTTATTTAGAGAAAGGGTCTCACTGAGGTGCTTAGCATCTCACCTTTGCTTAGGCTGGCTTTGAACTCGCGATTCTCCTGTCTCAGCCTCCCAAAGTGCTGGGATTATAAACGTGTGCCACCACGCCTGACTAAATATTCACCTTTTGCTGGGCACAGTGGCACATGCCTGTAATCCCAGCAGCTTGGGAGGCTAAGGCAGGAGGATCATGAGTTCAAAGCCAGCCTCAGGGGCTGGGGTTGTGGATCAGTGGTAGAGCACTTGCCTAGCAGGCGTGAGGCACTGGGTTCGATTCTCAGTACCACATATAAATAAATGAATAAAATAAAGGTCCACTGACAACTTAAAAAAAAAAAAAAAGCCAGCTTCAGAAACTTAGCCAGACCCTGTCTCTAAATAAAATATAAAAAAAGGGGCTGAGGATATGGCTCAGTGGTCGAGCACCCCCGAGTTCAATCCCCAGTACCAAAAAGAAAGAAGGAAAGAAATTTTCACCTTTCTAGAATCTATGAAGTCACCCACTACATACTTTTTATCCTTACTGGTAAAAAAGGGGTGAGCAATTCCAGTTGATGGGTGTCTCTCGTGCTTCCTGTTTGCTTTAGAGACTTCCTCTAACTGAGAGCGCCAGCACTGCCAGGATAGTGAACTGATTAGGGAAACCAGACTGTTGACCAGAGGGGTGGGTGGAGACTCTCTCAAGGTTAGCTGGGGTGGCTTGAGAACCAGTTACCTACCCAGGGTCCCTTGGAGGTCATTCTTGTCAGAAACTTCAGCTATATTTTCCTCTAGGAAAAAGCATTCCTGAATATTTAACATATAAGATGGCACTAGAGAAGGCCACAGCAGAAGCAGACTTGTTAGTTTAAAGAGAAGGAAACACAGGACACAGAGGGAGAGGCAATGAGGTTCAAAGGGTAGGGCTGACAATATTAAAAGGAAGCCAAATGGAGCCAAGGTTCTGCAAATGCTTCAGAGACTCAGATTAGTTGAAGATCACTGACGCATAGACTCAAGACCGACCACAGCTCTTCCACGCAAAGGAAAACCAGTACTGCTATCGGCACACAGAACAGAGGAGAGCCTCCCAGCGGGATATCCCTGGCTTCTAGCTGGTCACATATCCAAAGGTTAGAAAACTCTGAGGCAACAAAAGCCATCTGAGGTACCCACACACCCTCCCAGCAGGATAGTTGGGAGGCTGCACCTGATTTGGTTCAAATCTGACTTCACTGTTGCTCAGTTGTGTGACCCTGGCCAAGTCACACAAGTGCCGGTTATCAGCTTCAGTTTCTTATCTACAAAACGGCATTATTTAATACCAATTGCACTGGGTTGTTGTAAAGGTTAAATGAAACAACTCATAGTGTTCAGCATTGTATTAGGTTGAGTGTAAGGTTCCAACAAGAGGCAAGGGTATTAGACTAAAGGCTAATTAACTAGCTTTGACTCATTGGTTGAAGGAGCTCAAAAAGCTCTTAAAGACCTAATCCTAGCCTTGCCAATTACAGAGAAGGAAATGGAAGTGAGGCCAGGTGACATGCCCAGGGCCACATAGGCAGTTGGTGGCAGAGCCCAAGCCCAAGATTCATAACTCAGGCAAAGCTCCCCTATCAGAACATACAGAGAAAACCCCAAGAATATTAACAATGTCTACTACTACATCTACTAAGAATTAAATCTCAGTGGATGAGAATTTGACTTTCCACATATACTTTAATAAAATATGGCTTTTAGCTAGGGAAACATAGGTTTCTATCAAACTAAAAAACAAAACAAAATAAAACAAAAATACCAATCCTGATGAATGGAAAGATTCTATATCTTGACTTGAGAGGATGCAAACAAATGCAAAAATCCATCAAGCTGTACATTTAAGATCTGTAAATTCTTGGCTAAGCTGTAGTGTCCCACATCTGTAATTGCAGCTACTCAGGAGGCTGAGGCAGGAGGATTACAAGTTCAAGGTCAGCCTCAGCAACTTAGCATCTTAGACCCTGCATCAAATTTAAAAATTAAAAGAGCTGGGGATGTATTTCAGAGGTAGAATGCTCTTGGGTTCAATCCCCAGTACTGGGAAAAAAAGAAAAGTGAATTTGCGCATAAACTTACTTGTATATGTAAGCTACATGTCAATTAAGAGGTTAAAAAATGGGGCTGGGATTGTAGCTCAGTGGTAAAGTGCTTGCCTCGCCTGTGTGAGGCACTGGGTTCGATCCTCAGCACCACATAAAAATAAATAGATAAAATAAAGATACTGTGTCCATCTACAACAACAAAAAAAAATATTTAAAAAAAAAGGTTAAAAAATGCTGCTGGTATAGACTTTTGCATATAACAATAAAAATTAAAGCTTAGAATTGATACTAATCTATTCTAGCTTCCCTGTATATAAAATATTTTCTGCCTGCTCTTTAGTATGAAAAGATATAGAATAATATTAAAGATAATAAAAAAGATGATGCCTAAATTAGATGACCAAAAGAGAACAAGGATACCCAAATGTTAAAAATAAGGGACAAGATAATGGGATTACCATAAAAATATGATTACTACATATATACTTTTTAACTGTGGGCTGAAGAATTTTAAAATTGTTTCCTGAAAACAACAAAAAAGTCCCAATATTTATTGTCTTTTCAAGGAGAAGAAAGAGGTTACAGTGTGATGCTTTCAGTTCCCCCTCACCAGTCAAGAGTATCTGCAGAAGAGAAAAAGGGTCTTAGGGGTTAAAGAGGTGGAATCAAAGAAAGCAAAACCCTCCTGCATGAGCAGGGCCATGGCATTGCTACGAACAGGACCTGCATCTCACCTGGAGAGTGTAGCAGAAGCTTGGTTCTGGAAGCCAGAAGTTTAATAGCCCAGGTTGAGATCTGGGGGAGACTCTAATGGGGAGCTGGAGTTTCTCATCACACCAGTAAGCAGTAGGCTCGGGGAAGGAGGCAGCAGCAGAGGAAAGGGGTACTGCCTTTACAAAGCCATGGAAGATGATTCTTTCTGGGGAAAGGGAAGTAAATCACTCGAGAAGGGACATTCAAGGTGAGTTGGGTCAGGTTCTTGAACCTGCCCCCAGCCTACTCAACTCCGTTAACTGGGATTAGTTCTAATTCATTCCCCTTTTAATAACAAAACTACGGAGGGTGAGTGTCTAGATTTCCACACCACAGTGAGGCCCCCTGGAGTTCTGGAGAGCTCCAGCTTAGACCCCTAACTCCACCAACACCTGCAAAAGGGGCCAGTGTGCAAGGGTGCCAACAGGCTTAATTAACCTCTGGAAACACATCACTAAATGTCTAGACTGAACCTGGAGCTTTGCCAAGAATTAGCCAGGATGGAGTACAGCTGGCTCCCATGGCCCTTTTCCTAGTGCAAAAGGCATGTTGGGTCACTCCAGACAGATCCTAAGCTGAGTTAGGTAGAAACCAGAAGCCACCCTTGAAGGAGCAACCCCCAGCTTCCTGCTCCAGCAAGAACTCCAAGAAATCCTTTCTTGATCTCCAAGCTGCTTTCTCAGCTGTACATAGCAGCAGGGTTCCCCAGAGAGGCCCAGAGAGAGGCATAGTCAGCGCTAACTTTTAGGCAAGAATGGAAACCTCCAATGCCTGCTCCCTCTCATGCATGTGCTGACGAGGCTTGTTCAGCATGGTCTGCCCATACTGCCCAGGAAGGGCCTCACGACTCACGGGCAGCTCAATGATCCTCAGTCACGGGCACTGTAGACCAGCAGAGCCTTGGATGGCAGTACAGCAAAGCAGGCTGACAGGCAGGTGACCGATCACAGCTGTTACCAGTCAAGGACTGTTTGTCCTGCCTACTGATTCTGAGGCATTCCTGAGACAATTCTCACCAATGAGGTCTCCAACTCTGCACACTGCCGACAGTCTGGCTGTGGCAGATTCTCTGCCCCAAACACAAGTTCAACTTGAAACGTGGCACTTTCCACAATACAATGTCCACACATGTCCAGGCACACGCATGGGGGAGACGGGACTGCAGCTGCATGGTAGCTTGTACTCTGCCAGCTAGCTCTTCCCCTGCCAGTGCCAGGTGAGAGGCTAAGAAAATCGGCAAAGGCCAAGATACTTCCCTGGCTCCAACGCATACTTGCTGTTGTCCCAGGATGGGCAATGCATTATCTAGATGTCCACCAGGATGGACGTGGGATTCCTGCTGATTCACAGTTCTCACAACTAACTTGTATCTGTTTTGCTTGTGCTGTCACTACTTGGGACATTCCTAACTGGAATCTCCTCAGTGCAGAGTTTGTCTTCCCTTGTCTCAGGAGGGCTTCTGCAGAGGCCAGGAGTGTCAGCCAGGACAGCCGCCACTTCTGCTGTCACCCCAGGCCCAGCAGGACTCCAAGAACCTTTGCTGAAAGCCAGGGTCACTGGCAGCACCTGTTCCCCAGCCACTCACACCAATAACTGACACCTCTCAAAAACCATTCCTGTCTTTACAACCAACCAACAAAAGCAAGCTGCTTAAATCACTGCCCTCTTTGTTTCACCCTCAGCTCCTCCAGAGAGAGCTGAGGTGGCGTCTGAGAGGAAAACAAGGGGAAAGAATCAGGTATCAGATCCCAGCAAGCCAAATTCCTCTTGCTCAGACACCACACACTGTGGTCAGAGGCTGACCAGCTAACAAGGTCAAAAAGTTCTGAGATCAGAGGGACAATGGCTGCTCTCAGAAGCCTGGACACCAAAGAATATTATTTCCAACATACTTTTCTTTCTTTTTTTTTTTTTAATATTTTTTAGTTATACATGGACACAGTGTCTTTGTTTATTTATTTTTATGTGGTGCTGAGGATCAAACCCAGTGCCTCAAACCTAGTGCCTCACACTTGCAAGGCAAGCACTCTGCCACTGAGCCACAACCTCAGCCCCTTCTTTCTTGATTTTGGCTGAATAAAATGTAGAATGGTGCCAGATAAAGAAATCAGGCATTAAATGGGTCTAAACAAGTTTTTTTAAAAATATTTTTTAGTTATACATGAATACAGTGTCTTTATTTTATTTATTTTTATGTGGTGCTGAGGATCGAACCCAGTGCCTCACATGTGCAAGGTAAGCGCTCTGCCACTGAGCCACAACCTCAGCCCCCTAAAGAAGTTTTGATGAATGAATCACACTTCTGCTTCCATGGCCCCAAATTTTCACAAGATTCCTGTAGGTGACCAAAGGTTGGAGAACTTAGGGGCTTCAGGATTGAAATTGAGAAGGCAAGAGAACCCAAGGGCACTATTGCGGATGAAAAGGACCCACAGTACAAAATCCCCAGGGGTTGGACTGTGGGTTTCTCTTGTTTTAACAACATTTAACATCAAACCTGACACACTGTGGCTGCTCATAAGCACGGTGAACTAAGCAGGTGATACAGGGAGGCCTGGGCAGTAGAGGGGGCAGTTGAGGGCTTAAATACACATCCATTTACCAACCTGGACCCTCCAAAGGAGCCATAGATCAGCTGAGGAGATGCCTCACCCTAACACAACTTCTCAGGCTCTGCCTGACATACAGGGGTTAAGAGCACAGTGCTGAAGTCAGACAAACTTCACTTTGAGTCCTGCAGCCACCAAGCTGGTCTCGTGTTGTATCACTGAAAGCATTTCCTCACCTATAAAATGGAGAGACCAGCACCCTGACCTCCCAGGGCTGCCAGGAAGATGATGCATGAGAGGCTCTTAGCAAAGATGGCCTTGGCAGCACTCAGTAATGCCCGCGGGCCAGGGGCAGCCTTGCCTCCCAAGTCCCTTTGAAGCAAGTGGATCTCTTGATCCTCATGTTCAGAGATCCTTCCACATTCCTTTCACCTCCAGTTTCCCTGGACCCTATTCTTCAGTGGCCCTCATTTGAAGAGAACGCTGAATAGGATGCCTTTCACCAGTTTCCTAGAAGATCCAATGTCCTGTCAACAACTCAACCTTGAATTCTCTGGAGACACTCCCAAGGCCACAAGAACAGAAGAGAGAACCACCACCACCTAATAAGTCAGCACTGAGTTGAAGCCTCCAACCAGACAAATCATAACGCCCTTTAAAAGAAAAGGCACCACAACACAAAGCATCTTGACGCCCCAATGCCCTTCTTTCCATCTCAAAGCCTCTTTCAGGAAAAGGAAGTAGTAGTTCAGCTGCAGGGAAGCGAGGGGGAGAAGAATAGGGCAGCTGACGAAGAAACCAGGGTTCCTTTTAAACACCAGGCTGAAAACACTCGAGGTTTGGAAATTGGCGTCATTCATCACCACAGCAGTCTGAGCAGCTCAGAGAGCAATTTGATGACTAGGAGAACAGCCAGGGTGAGGGAGGCCACCCACACCCTCCTCCATGCCTGGGACACTTCTGACAGAGCCACCTGAAGGGGACACACACAGAGCTATGAATAGAAGGCAAGAAGCCTTGTAAACCAACTCCTGTTAAGATCTGGAATTAGTGTTCCAGCAGGTTCAAGTTACACATCTTCAGAGCGTGACAGTACAACAGAAGGATTTAAGCTATTCAATGATTCAGGATCACAGCTGAAAGTGACAGCCTGTCCTGAGCCTGCCTGGAGCCACAACACTGCATAAATCCTCCTAAAGGGGAGGTCTGTTTTTGAATGGCAGCAAAAGGGCCTAGACCATGTGGAATTTCACATGGAATCTCAGATCCAGAGTGCTGGAAGGTTTGGCTAGAGAGCTTAGCACTTGAAATAGAGAATGATTATATCCTCACACACTCTCTTCCCAACCGGATAGTAAACTCCAAAGTAAATATCAAATCTGACCATTTTGGATCATGATTCCCATAGAGTTTTCCCAGGTACCTCTCTACCTTACCAGATTCTGGAGTCTCCAGTGACTATGACTAACCATCACACGAAAGAACAACTTGAACCCATTCACATAACTCTGTATCAGCAAACTAGAGAGAAACTGTTCACTAAAAAGGTAGTGGCCTTGGGAAGTCAGCCCATTCTAGGGCTGGGGCAGGAAATATACAAAGAGAATCTTATAATGCCAAAAAGTAAGGAAATACTGAAAAAACAAAAACAAAAAACCTCACAGTGATAGGGCAGGTTAAAGGCAGCTAAAAGCGCAACTATTGGCCAAAGCTGTAACAATTTGAGCAATAAAAGAAAGCAGGATTGTATTATAAATCAAAGTGTAAAATAAGTATCTGAGAGTCAATACTGATATCTAAAAAATTGAAGCCGGGCGCGGTGGCTCAAGCCTGTAATCCCAGCACTCAGGGAGGCTGAGACAGGAGAATCGCGAGTTCAAAGCCAGCCTCAGCAATGGCGAGGCGCTAAGCAACTCAGTGAGACCCTGTCTCTACATAAAAAATACAAAATAGGGCTGGGGATGTGGCTCAGTGGTAGAGTGCCCCTGAGTTCAATCCCCGGTACCA
>PVHX01023086.1:0-26421 GCA_004024805.1 Geosciurus inauris
GCCTCGCCATTGCTGAGGCTGGCTTTGAACTCGCGATTCTCCTGTCTCAGCCTCCCTAAGAGCTGGGATTACAGGCTTGCGCCACCGCACCCAGCTCTAGGGAGTTTATATTTTTGGCAGGGAGGTGGGAAGGAGAGATGGCAAATAAACCAGTAAATGTTCAAATTGTCAGATGATGGTGGAGAAAAGCTAAGTGGAAAAAGGGGACAAGGAACACCAGTGTGGAAGTGGGGGAGACTATTTTACAGAGTGTGGCCAGGGAAAGCAACTTTGAGAAGGTGGCATTTGAGTAAAGATAAAAGAGGGAGTGAGACATGTGGGCACCTGGAAAAGAGGCTCTGAGCAGGCAGAGAAGCCAGTGCAAAAGACCTTAGCCAGGAGGGTGCCTGGTATATTCCAGAACCATTAGCAGAGAGCAGTCTCCCAGCTTTGTAAGCTGGGGGGAGAGTAGGGGGTGGACAGAGAGGCAGTGGAGGTGGAAACAGAAATCTACCCGAGCCAAGCGCGGTGACGCACACCTGTAATCCCAGCACTTTGGGAGGCTAAGACAGGAGAATTGCGAGTTCAAAGCCAGCCTCAGCAATGGCGAGGCACTAAGCAACTCAGTGAGACCCTGTCTCTACATAAAACACAAAATAGGGCTGGGGATGTGGCTCAGTGGTCGAGTGCCCCTGAGTTCAATCCCCAGTACCAAAAAAGAAATCTACTGGCTGCTAAGGACTGGCCCATAGTCCAGGCAAGACAGACAAGTGTGAGCGAGGAGCAGCATGATCTCACCTATATTTGCAGAAGACCCCCCAGGCAGCAGAAGGGAGAACACACTGAGGTGGGGCAGGGTGGGTGGTTGGCGTTTGCCCCACCTGGAATCGGAAAGCGAATGGTACAATCCTAGCAAGAGATGAGGGTGACTTGTTCAAGGGGAAGTGGAGGTGGCAAGATGTGATCAGATACTGGCTACATTTTGCCACTCAAAGGTCCCTTGGAAATCCACAAATCCTCTCCTTTACATGTCAAGAAACTGGGTCCCCGAGAGGACCCTGGCTTACTTGTGATTACATGGGAGATCAGAGACAGAGCTGGGACTGGCCCCCAGATTTCCCAGTTCCTAAACTAATGTTTTAATTTCTCCTCTTTCTGTAACAGGACCTAGTCACTTGCCCCTCACTCCTACTACTCCAAAGTTCCCCTTGTTCTGGGGCCAAGAAAGGACCAGCCCTTGCCCTTCCTGCTGTATGTAATAGGGCAGCACTGGGTTCAAGAATTGCTCAGTTCCCCAGCTACTTGAGCCTAATGGGGGTCAGGGTCACCTCTAAGGAACCTTGTCTTCTTAGAATCAGCAGAACCTGTACAGAGCCGGGAGGAGGGAGGGAAGGGAAGATTCCAAAACAGGGGAAAGAGCTTAGTCTCTGCCACTTGGTTCTCAGTACTCCCAGAGCTGAGAGTACCAACAAGAGCTGACAGGGTGGAACAAGAGCTTCAGGGAGGGTAGGGCCCCCTGGGGAACTCAGGTGCCAAGTAGGAGCCTATCTTGGGAGTTCTGCAGACTCAGCTGTGGAAGACCCCACCCAGCGGGAGGTTTGTGGGTATGAAGGGGGAGGGGAGTTTCAAAGCCTTCACTACTAAGCAAAGCAACATGCAAACTCACAGGCCACACCTGGGGCAGCTGCTTACAGCTGCCCTGAGAGCATGCTCCCCATGGGATCCCCAAACCCAGTAAGAGCCAGACTGAACCCAATAATCCCTGCAAGAGGGAAAAGCCTTGCTGTGTGACCTTGGGCTAGGTGCTTTGCTTCTCTGGGCCTGTCCCACAGCTAAAGTAGAAAAAGAGGTGTGGGAGGGGGGTCTTAAGCTGGAAGCTGGAAGGACATCTACAGACACCCCTCCTTGTTTTCCTCAGCTTCCAGATAAAGGGAAGGCTGCCCAGCCTGCAGTTCCAGCAGATGCAGAATCTTCTAAGAGTTAGGAGCCTGCTTGGTGACTTGGAGAGAGATGTCAGGATTGGGGGCAGCTGCGGGGGAAGCACAAGGGCATAGGCCGAGCTAGGAACCTAGGTCCACAGGTTCACTATCCTAACTCTGCCAACAGTCAGCTGAAGAGGTGAGAAACTGTCTCAGAGTCTCAGTTCATGAGGAAGAGATTGAGTAAGGGTCTCTTAAGGGCCTTGTTTTTCTCTGGTCCATCTGGGACTGGTCACCAGCTTCCCGAATGGGAAGTGACGCCTGGACAGCTCCTAAAGCTGCCAGTCCTCTGGGACTTCAATGTTCTGGAGTCTCCAGAAGAGTGTCTTTTACATTCCATTTACATGGAAAGTCTAAATGGACTTCCTTCTTTTCCAAAACTCTCCCATAAGTGAATAATAATATCAAGGAAGAATCAGGATAGACCGAAGCAGAAATTCCAGTAACTCGTTAACCACAGAAGTGGTGGGAATCAGAGAAAGGGGACAAATTGTATTGCATCGCTGGTTCTGATGCCCCCTCCTCTACTGAGAAAGACAAACCCTGCCTGTACCACCGCCAGAATGGGACGTGAACTCAGCTCTGCTTTGGCTGCGGGA
This sequence comes from Geosciurus inauris, assembly GCA_004024805.1. NCBI lineage: Eukaryota > Metazoa > Chordata > Mammalia > Rodentia > Sciuridae > Geosciurus > Geosciurus inauris. The sequence continues at coordinate 2,558 of PVHX01023086.1, forward strand.
CTTTGAACAAGTGAACAGTCCCTCTCTGGGACTCAGTTTCTTAGTCTACCTAATGGGGCCAGTGGTACCGGGTCCTGCAGTTTGGAGGCAGGGGTCTAACCGGATGAAGCCCACGTGAGGCTTGGGTTCACCTCGGGACACCGGAGACCAACAACCAGGCGGGCTCCTTAGGAGAGGGAGGACTTCTGAGGGACTCCTTCCCGGGCCAGCCTTCTGCGCGCCTCTGACGCCGGGGTCCCTTCCTCCTCTGCAGAGACGCGGCGGCTCCGCGATCCCGGGTCTCAGGATGGGCGGGGCAGGGTGGGTGAGTCGGTGGTGGGCGTGGCTCTGGACCGGCCTGGAGGGGCGGGGCCTCGTCAACAGCAGGCTCGGGGCCCGGGAGGAGCGGTGCTGAGGCTCGGATTACCTCCCCGCCCGGCCGGCTACTTTTTCCGTTTCCAAATTAACAATTGAAAACTCGGTGGCCTGAAAGGCGAGCAGCGGGCCAAGCGGAAAGTGTGAAGGTACCGCCGCGTCCCCGAAGCCTGGGGCGGAGAGGGTGGACGCAACACCCCACCCGTCTGCAGCTTGCCCACCCACCAGAGCTGGGTACAGAAACCAAGCGCCCCGGGACCCTGAGATACCAAGGCTCCTGAGTCGAGTCCTGGCCTGATCCAGCCCCTGGTACTGTCCTGGCCAGGGTCGCAGGACCTAATGCCCAGGCTCGGGATGGTGCCAGCCACCGAGGGGACCAAGGGGGAGGGCTAGCGGGAGGGATGCCAGGGCTGGGTTTTCACTCTCAGGCTGAGTGCCCAGGAGGGGCAGGTGCCAGACAGCACCTTATAGCACGGTCCTCAAGAGTTCCCAGTGTCAGGTAGTTTCACGTGTGACCTCATATAAGTCATTTCACCTTACTGAGACTCAGTTTCCTCATCCAGAAATGGGAGGAAAAAATAGACCCACATACACTCACCAAACAGAGCTGCATGTGAGGAATAATAAGATGCTGTGAGAAGATATATGGGACTGGCTGACAGTGAACACTATAGGTAGCAACTATTATTATCTTGTCTTGATAATGAAATAATACTGAGTTACCCCTCCGGCTCCCACCACATAGCCAAAGTTGCCTATTCATGGGCAGTGCTGGAGCTGAGCCATCCCTTGCTCCCCTCTCCTCCTTAGGGCCTCCTCAGAGCCCCACCGGACAGATGAAGAAATCAAGGCCAGCAAGGCTCTGCAGGCCTGTAATCCCAGCAGCTTGGGAGGCTGAAGCAGGAGGTTCTCACGTTCAAGGCCAGCTTCAGCAATTTAGTGAAGTCCTAAGCAACTTGGTGAGACCCTGTCTCAAAATAAAAAATAAAATATCCTGGGGGTATAGCTTAGTGGTTAAGTGCCCCTGGGTTCAATCCCTAGTATTAAAAAAGAGGAAGGCGAAAAGAAAGAAACCAAGGCCAGAAAGGTCCTTGTAAGGGGCTCAAAGTCCATCTGGAGTGAGTGGGGAGAACCAGGTCCTGGGCATTGGGCCCCTCCCTGTGGCTCAGTGTCCAGAGAAGCAAGTGCTGACCAAGGGTTGCTGAAACAAATGTATGGTAATGGAGAGAGTCCCTGTACGCAGGCCCCCAAGGACCCACCTCAGACGTAGATAGCTAGAGGGTGTGCACTAGGGATAGACATTGTTTTTGGTCCTCTGGCTCCCATAACTCAAGAACCTATGAATGCAGGGACTTTATATTGTTCACACTCTCTCTCCAACATCTAGAACAAGGCTTGGTGCAATGTAGGTTCTCACTTAGTATTTATTGAGTGAGTAAATGAATAAATGAATGAAATGAAAGAGTAGATCCAGTCAGCCAGGGAAAGCCTCCTAAACAACTGAGGTGTCCTGACTGGTCCACTGTTTGAAGGGATCTACTTTGAGGAAGGGAGTAAAGGTGATATGCCCTTTTCTCCAGCCTGCAGACTTGGGGCAGTGGAATGGCAGAAGACAAGACAGAGGAGATAGGAGGTGTGGTCCCAGAAAGTAGAGTTGTGATCCTCTCTTTTTCCTAGGCCCCCACTTCCCACTGCTGGCCAGACCAGGACTCAGCCCCATTCTCCCTTCAGCTGCCCAGTTAACTGCCTATAGGAGTCCAGCTCTCAGCCCCAGCCCCAGCCCATTTTGTCTGGCAGTCTGAATGCCCCTCCCCCACTGACAATCCTACAGTGGCTTCTGTTCCCATCTAAACCCAAGCTCCTTAGCCCAGCCATGAAGACTGTATTGTATGCACCCTGAGTCAGCCACACTACTTCCCCATGCCCGGCACATTTCCACACTGGTGACTTCTGTGCCCTTCTATCCCAAGAGTCCCTGTTCTGCTTTGGGGAGAAGAGCTGTTCCAGCCCCAGGTTAGGATTGTGTGTATAGAACCCAGGGTTCTGGGCACTCTTGAGACCCTCTTGTCACTCTCTTCTCAGACAATCTGTGTGCTGAAACTGTTCCTACATCTGTCCACCCTCATCCCACCCACTTATTGAGATCCATCCTCTAGGGCAGGGCCAGTCTGACTCTTTCGTGTTCCCTGGGCTGGCCCAAGTGGAGACTCAGACAATATCTGTGGGGTGAACAGAAGACCCAGGTTGCCAGGACCAAGTCAGTGACTTGGACTTTCACCCTGTTCTGTGAAGCCTGAGGGTTCTGGGAAGGCTGTCTTGGGGATGCTGCAGAGGGAGAGTTGATGCAAGCTTACCCCTAACACTGCAGGGAAGGGAAAGTACACATGGAGACTCACATACTATAAGTCTACATATTTAGAAGTTTAAATCAAGTTAACAAGGTATTTTTTAAAAAATATGTTCTATCCTTCCTGACACATGCACCTTCAGAACAGTCTGGAAGGCCAAGTTTGAATTTAAATTCCTGGACTCCTTGGAGTCCCAGCCCACTGGAAATTTTGCATAAAAGGGACAGCTAGCCCCTGCTACCCTCTGATCCTTAGCCCATGGCATGCCCCCATTCTCTTCCCACTCTGGGCCCATCTCATTAGGAGAGGCCTTGAGTACACACCTGTGGATGCCCCAGCCTGTTCATTCAGGTTTCATCTACACTTACTGAAAATCAGCTGCCTCCAGGCTCACATAGCAGCAGCTCTGACACAGTAGGAAGGTCAAGAAAAAGGCCTGCACAGGCCCTAGAAGTAGTCCTAAGTATTTAACCAGGGAATCCAGGGTTACCTGGAATGGGTTCTAGATCACAGAGGGCCACATGCAAACTCCAGGTTGGTATGCAGGACCACAAAGGCTGAGTGGGCAGAATTCTGGACCTCCTCCCAGATCAGCCCTGCTTTGGTGTGTTTTATCTATGTGCTAGGCTTCTGTATCAGGTTTCATTTCAAGGACTAGATATACTGATTAAAACAGATTGAAGCCAGACATGGAGGCACACCCCTGTTATCCCAGCAACTCAGAAGGCCAAGGCAGGAGAATCAAAAGTTCCAGGTCAGCCTCAGCAACTTAGTGAGGCCCTGTCTCAAAATAAAGGTGGGGATGTGGCTCAGTGGTTAAGCACCCATGGATTCAATCCCCAGTACCATAAATAATAAACAAACAAACAAACAAATAAATAAATCAGATTGAGAGGCTCTAATCTAGACCCTCCTTCCCACTGAACACAGAGAGAAACTGGTAGTGGCCACAGTCATGTAGCCCATTAGAGGAAACCCAAGGTACAGTCCCAGGGCTCCTGCCTCTCTCCTAGGCCTTGGCCTCTCAGAGCTACCCAAGGCCTGGGAGTATGTTTCTGATCAACAAGACCCAGGGCCTCCAAAGGGACAGGCTGTGGAGACTGGTGCCCAGTCCCTGGTGGGGTATAAGCAGGCCTGCTACTGGGGCCTCCCTCCTTAACAGGGAGGTGGACCCTCAGCTCACATCTCCCAGCTCAGGGGGGTGGACTGAGGAGCCAGACCAGGCCAGAGAAGGAGAGGGAGTCCTGGTATAAATAACCGTGGGGGGCCGGGATGTTTGGGCCCATCTCCCAGGCGACAATGGTGTTTACTGCCCAGCGAGGGGGGGCATGGCCCACACATTTGCCTCCCTGACTTGTAGCCAAATTTCTGCAGGAAGGGGTAGCCCAGGATTAGCCCCAAACACTTCAACTCTGCACCCCAACCAATCTTCTGCCCTAACACAGGTCCTAAACCTCCCTGACAATGCCCCCATCCTCCGGCCCCAAATGCTGCATAGCACGGCACCTCCATCAGCCCCAGATGCCCCAGCATTTACCCGCAAGATTCCCAATTCTGCTCAAATAGTGGGAGGGTGGGGAGCATGAGAAGGGCAGAGAAGGCCCCAAGCAGAGAGCTGGGTATATGCCAGGGATCTGAGCTAGGGCCACTGGGCACAGTGCAGGGACAAACCTCTCCCATGGCCCTGGCCAAGACAGAGGGAGGGCTGCAGCCCAGGATTAGGAGAGTTCAAATCCCTCTCCCCAGCCCTAGGTGCATCCCATGCCTGTCATGTGAGGGGCATTAGATAGTCAGATCCCATCGTGGGAAGGGCTGGCAGGTGCCCCTGTGTTCATTCCACAGGCAGTCCCCCTCCCTGGCCAGCCAGCCCCAGCAAAAGAACTTTTGGTACAGGAGGGCAAGTGGGAAGGTCCCCTCTTCCACAGGACAGCAGCTGCAGCCAGGCTGATCATGGGCACAGAGTGAGCTGAGTTCCAGCCAGGAGGCCAGCCCGGCCCACTACACACACACACACACACACACACACACACACACACACACAGCCCCTGCCAGCTGCCTCATGGGTTTTGCTTGGGATACCAGCTGATTTTCATGGTGAGCACAGACACACAAAATTAGAGCTATGTCCATCAAGGATCTGGGCAGACACTTGGACACCTGGGGCTTCTGTCTATCTCAGTCACTTCTCAGCTAAATGACCTCAGGAAAGTCACTTCTACTTTTAGGGGCTCAGTGCATGGAATGGTGTAATAGCTCCTCCAGGGCTGTTAAAAGAATTCAGTGGGATGCACTGAACACACAATAATTATACTCCACAACGGGCCAGGTATGCTTTAAAGTACTTTGTGGAGCCAGGGACAGTGGTCCACACCTGGAATTCCAGCAACTCAGGAGGCTGAGGCAGGAGGATAGCAAGTTTGAAGCCAGTTTCTGTAATTTAGTGAGACCTTGTCTCAAATTAAAAGTAAAAAGAGCTAGGGATGTAGCTCAGTGGTAGAGTGCCCCTGGGTTCAATCCATAATATTGGAAAGAAATTTTTTAAAAAATGCTTTGTGGACTACCAAGCGGGAAAGGGGACCTACTTCCCAATACGAGGGAATATTTTGGACCCAGAGACTAAGACTCAGGTTAAGAAACCAGGGGGCTAGGGTTGTGGCTCAGTGGTACAGCGCTTGCCTAGCACGTGAGACATGCTGGGTTCGATCCTCAGCTCCACATAAAACTAAATAAATAAAATAAAGGTATTGTGACCATCTAAGGAAAAAAATGCCAAAAAAAAAGAGAAAAGAAACCTGTCCAAGACCACCCAGAGGGGACTTGAGCCTACGCCAAACTTGGTGAGGTTCTGCAGAAAGGTGGGCTTTGTTTATCATTGTTGGGGACAACTAAGACTTTTGGACTCTTGGGTTCTGGTTTAGGCTCCACCACTGACCTGAGTTTATTTAGTTCTTGCCCAGTTTGTAGCCTCAGTTTTTCCATCAGTACACTATGGGGCCTGGTTGAGACCAGTGATTTGCATACCCTTGAGAAGAAAAGGAAGGGAGGAGCTGGGACTGGCCAGCTACCCCCTCTCTAGAGTACCCACCATCATCTGAGCCAAATCCCTGTGTGCTCCCATGGGGCACTTTTCTAGAGACCCCCCCAAACCTATATCCCCAGACCCTCTTTCTAGACATCCTCAGGGCCCTAACTTCCCTCCCTGCTTCCAAAGCACCCTCAGCTCAGCAAACAACCCCCCTCCCCAGGCCTGGGTTTGCATAAGCTGCAGAGCTTTCCCTACAGGCAAAGTCCCAGGGCTCCTGGCCAGGTTGAGGCGGGCAGGCCCTGGGCAGCGTTAGTGGACAGCTGTGGAGGAGGCATCAGAGGTCTGGCCCTGGGGGAAAGGCAGAGGAAAAAGGAGGCCCAGCGCAATGGCTTTCCCGGGGGCTCGTTGCCAGAGACTTCCCTCCACCATCTTCCTCACAGTCCCAGACAGGAGTTTCCAAAAATATGAATCCACCCATGTCGCTTCTGCCTCAGTTCCAGGAAGCTGCTGTCTTTGGCCTGGCACCCTCCCCACCAGCCCAGGCCTGCTCGCATCCCAGCCTCTTCTCAGACACCTCCCGCATCCTCTAGGCTCCCGCTCTTCTGACTTCCTGTTGTCCTTTGCAAATGCCATGTCCAGCCTCACTCCCGGGTCTTTGCCTGTGCTCGTTCCTGTGTCTGGAACACCGCTCCTATCCCACTCATCCCTCCTATTGCAGTATAAGCCTCTTCCTCTGGGAAACCTTCCCTGCGGTGCCCACTTTAGGGTTGTGGGCAGTTTTAGGGCTGCTCTGTGCTGGGCTCCTGCAGGACTCTGTACAATAGCACTTATCACCCTACCTGGTAATTGCCAACCTCTGGGCCCATGTTCCCCAGGGATCAGGGAAGGGTCTGAGTCACTGCTCTGTCCTCAGTGTCTGGCATAAGGTCTGCCTCGAGAGACTGCCAGCGAAGTTTCCCAAATGAGAGCAAGCGTAGAACAAGTTCCCAGTATAGAACGGGGTAGGAGCAGGACTTGAACTTGAAGGCTGCAGGCAGTGTGGTAAGTGCCACTAGAACTGGGATTCTGAGGTTGGAGTCTCAGCAAGGGCTACCTACACCAAGGCGAGTTACTTAACTAACATCTTTGTGCCTCAACTCCCTCATCTGGAAAAAGGGGCCCAACAAGAGGACCTACCTCACAGAGTTGTTGAGAGACCAAGTGAGAGAAGGCATGGCAAGTTCTGGAGCAGCAGCTGGCACATGGTAAGTGCTCAATAAACACTTGCTATTAATATCTTTATTATTATTAAGAGCCAGAGCAGAGGAGGAGACTGAGCCCCAGAGAGGGAGGTGACTGCTGGAAGCCACCCAGCAGGACTGTGCCTCTTGCCTTCCCACTCCAAGCCCAGGCCATGACGTACACTACCAGTGCCCCACCCCCACCGCAGCCCTGCAAATGCTCCCACCCTGGCACGGCATGGGGTCTCCGCCGCATACTCAGGCTTTCAGGACACTGTCATCTGGGCTGAGACCAGAGAGCATTCACCACTTCCTACCACCTATGGTCTGTGACAAGGCACGTGCTTAACCTGCACAGTGCAGTGCCCTCTTCTAGACAACAGAGATAATGACAATAACTACCTTGTAGGGCTCTTGAAGTACTATGTGGGAAATATTTAGCATAATACCTGCTATAGATTAGACTATGACTCTTATTACTAAATGTCAGACTCCGTGCTGAGAACTCTGAGCCTGGCTCCTGGGAAGTGCATTATTTTCCCAGAGTTCCCCAGGCCTCAGCCCGAGTGCATCTGAGCTGCCATCCAGGGCTCCCGAGGAAAAGAAGTGCCAGGCTGAGTGACCTGCTCTTACAAGGCCTGAGCACTCCCCTCAAGGTCTCTTCGTCAGGGCTCAAAGAGTACAGGCGAGTGAGGGCCCAAGAGAAATGGCAGCCTAGGATGGGAAGACAAATATATTAAAACTGGCTGGGCACATGGCACATGCCTGTAATCCCAGTGGCTGGGGAGGCTGAGGCAGGAGGATCACAACTTCAAAGCCAGCCTCAGGGGCTGGGATTGTAGTTCAGCGGTAGAGCGCTTGCCTCGCATGCGTGAGGCGCTGGGTTCGATCCTCAGCACCACATACAAAGCAATAAAATAAAGACATTGTGTTCATCTACAACTAAAAAAAAAATCTTAAAAACAAAAAACAAAAAACAAAGCCAGCCTCAGCAATAGTGAGGCGCTAAGCAACTCAGTGAGACCCTATCTCTAAATAAAATACAAAATAGAGCTGGGGATGTGGCTCAGTGGTTGAGTGCCCCTGAGTTCAATCCCTAGTACTCTCTCCTCACCACCAAAAAAATATATAAACTGACACAGCCCCCGACCCTGTTCTTCAGAGCACTTTGTAATTTACCAAGCAGTTGGTACAGGAGGTAGTCAGTCCTGTGAGGTGGGCAGGTGGATATCATCATGGTCTTTCCATGTGGAAGGAAGTTGGTACCTCAGAGAGATTGGTTCACCTGCCTAGTGTCACACAGCCTACAGGAAGCAGACACAGGACCCCAACCCATCCTGTTCCCTCTTGATCCAGTGCTCCTGGGTTTGGATGGTGCTGTCCCCAATCCAATCTTGGAAGAGTCCAGGACTGGTCCTGGAAAGCAGGGCCTGAGGCTCCTCTGTCCCCCTAATCCCTCCATCCACCCCAGAATACTCCCTCTTCTGGCCCTCCAGCTAGGAAGCAAGAGCCAGGAAGGCACCCAGACTCAGGGATTTCACGCACTGGTAAAATTTCCAAAGACACTTTGGGGACTGCATAAGGTCGTCAACTTTTTATTTTGCCAAGTAAGGACATTTAAAAAAAAATTCCCAGCCCATCATTTCATAAAAGAAAAGACATGATCACAGACCAAAAGACAGTCCTTTAAATGGAATAAATTTAGATTTATGTAAAAGTCACCACATTGTCCTTATTTTCCTCAGTTTTGCTGTAGGACATTGAAAAGCACCCCAGTGTGCTGAAGTGCCTGAGAACCATGGGAGCTTGGGCTTGGACAGCTGCGGGTTCAAGTCCTGGCTCTACCATGGACAAGCTGTAGAACTTGGTCTGTTTCATTTCCCTTCTCTGAGCCTCAGTTTCCTATCTGCAAAGTGGGATCACCAATAGTGCCTGCCACATAATGGGGACCGGAAGAACTAGTTGACATGGAGATTGAAGAGTGCTGGCTCAGGAAGAGCTCAGTCAAGGCCTGTTTCTTATTCAGTGTACCTGCCCTGGCCTGTCCTGCCTACAACTCCCCACCGCCCACAGGATAAGGTCTATCTCCATAACCCAATGATCAGGGCGCAGTCCTTAGGGCCCTGGATACCCCAGACACTGCAGATCCTGGGGCAGAGGGCCTTTGAAATCCCACCTCAAAACCTTTGCTCTAACTGTTCCCTCCACCTGGAACACATGCTGTAGGACAAAATCAGGAGAGTTTTCAGCACACAGAGGACCAAGGTGTCCTTTCTCCACTTCTCTCCAGTTGGCAAAACCCTTCTCCTTACAACTGTCCTCAAGCCCATGTGGCATGTATGGTGCTCAGACACTCCCACACAGGTCTCCCGGCTCAGTGTGGAAGAACCAAGAGCACAGGGGGTGGGGTGAGTCGAGTTCTAGGGACACTGCAGGACCCCCGATGGAGCCTGGGGTACACTAGACAAGGAGTGCCTCCAAGAACTGGGAATATGAAGGACGGATAGAAGTCAGCCTGATGATGGGAGAAAGGAGGGAGCTGCAGGCAGAAGGAAAAGCACTCGGGGCATTAAACAGCACAACCGTTTGGAACATAGAACTGCTTCATTCGTCATGGGTTCGAATCCTAGCTGGGTCACGGACAAGATGCATAACTCGCTGTGCCTTATTTCCCTTCTCTGAGACTCAGGTTCCTCTCAGCGGAATGGGAACAATAATAGTGCCAGTCACCATAATAGTGGCACAGAGGCATCAGCAGACCTGGGAGGAGCAAAGAGTGCTTGTGGGAGGGGTTCCTGACTTGGATGCTGGGGAGTCATTATCAAGTGCAGCAAGGCAGGAGGGCAGGTTTGTAGGGAGATGCTGGGTTGAGATGCCCAGGAGATGAGGTGGCAAGGTGTCCACAGGAAGCTCAGGGGTGACACTGCAGAGAGGGAGGCTATCCTCCGGGAGTTGACCCCCTGATGTCACAGGGCTCAACTCCTGCTGATAGAGCCAGAGAAGGGGTGACAGAGCCAGAAAGGCAGGTGAGGGAAGCTGGGGGAAGACTGTGCCTACAGGAAGGGCCCAGGGGCTGGGGTGCAGCTCAGTGGTAGGGCGCTCGCCTAGCATGCCCGAGGCCCTGGGGTCTATCCCAGCCCAAAAAAGGAAGGAAGAGAGGTAAAGAAAGAAAGGGAGGGAGGGAAGAAGAGAAAGGAAAAAAGCACAGGAAGGGGCCCAGGCCCAGCTGTCGGGGAAGCAGCATGATAGAGGGTAAGTCACGACTCCCAGAAAGCCTTGTTCACAGATTGAATCCTGCCTCTGCGGGTTATCAGCCATGTTGACCTTGGTAAGTCATTTAACTTCTTTATGCCTTAATCCTCTTATCTGTGAAACAGGCTAATGTGGATTTTTTTTTTTTAAAGATCAAAAGTGTGGGAAGCCAAGGCTGGTGGCACGCGCACATAATCCCAGCTACTTGGGAGGCTGAGGCAGGAGGATTGCAAGATCCCAATCTAAGCAATTTAGTGAGATCCTGCCTCAAAATAAAATAAAAAAGGGCTGGGATGTAGTTCAGGGATAGAGAACTTGCCTAGCATGTGTAAGGTCCTGGGTTCAATCCCCAGTACTGAAGGAAAAAAACCTCCCAGCATCCCCAGGTGGTAGTGCTCTCCCTCTGCTAGGTCTTGGGTCACACTCTCTTCCCACCAGACTGCCACCGATCCCCAAGGATAAAAATGAGATGACAGAATGAACTAGGGGGTGTTCCCTCCCTGTGGAGGACAGGGACAGAGTTCCTACACATCCCCTACACTGCAGTATAACTCCCACCTATTGAGCTGTCTCAGGCAATCGGCTGACTCCTCCCAGCCTCAGTTTCCCCATCTGTGAAATGAAGTCCCATATCTTCTCAAACTGTGAGGCCTCTGCTCTGGTAGCAGGGATCAGTGGGGATTGGATGAGGGTAGAAAGGCCTATTTCTGACCTGCTGGTTCTGCCCCCAGGGGAGGAAGTTTCCCCCATGCTTGCACCCTGGTCCCTCCAGTACAGGGTGGCAGTCAGGCCAAATGGGCAGGAGCAGAGGCGCCAGGGATTGTGCTGACAAAGCCATTCCTCCCTCCCTTCTACTTTCCCTACCCCTCCCCTCCCAGGGGACAGCCAAGCCCAGCAAAAAATAAACCCAAAGACAGTGACCTGGACAGGCCTGAGGCTCCCAGAGAGGAGCAGCAAGGAAGGAAGGGTGGAAAGAGATGCAGCCTACAACCTGCCTCCCCTGACTCAAAAGCCAGGGTTTCTGATCTGATCCCTCCTCCATGTTGGGCTCAAAAGGAACAGGTATCTTCCTTCCACCCTCCACAATATGGAAGAGGGATGACATTTCTCTGCTTGATGGGGACATAGAGTAAATCTTGTAGGGCTCTGCTAGCAGGGGGTCTCCAAGTTTTGGAAAGATACCCTCAGGGAATCTCATTCTATCTCTTGGTTATTGGACAGTCCTTCCTACTATCTGACCTCCATCCCTTTGGTGTCAATGGGAACCAAGCTCCATTTATCTCCAGCAAGCTTTCTCCATACCACCAGCCTGGCCTAGGTTTTTGAGGCGCCAGGAAGAGTTATGTCCCAAGATTTCCTCCCAGTCCCCAGAGACCCCACTCTATCCATTGTTTCCCTTGGGGGGAAAGGAATCTGGTGCCTCCCTCAGGCGCTGCCCACAGATTTCCAATTAATCTACTGCCTGGGGCTGCCTGCCCATCCTGTTCCTCACTCCCCCTCCTGCCCACCCTCCCCTGCCAGGTGCCAACCTCTAGAGTACACAATCCTATCCTGGGGGCAGAGCTGCCCAGAGAGCCTAGAATCCTGGGGTGCTCTTGGGGTGCCCTAGGAGTCTGACCAGCACCTTCTTTCCAGCCCCTCAGAGCCCCCACTGGGGGCAAGCAGCCTCCCTGGTTCCCCTGTAAGTGCTGCCCTGTCCTCTGATGGGTCCCCAAAGAAGGTCCTGGAAGATAAGCCCCCACCCACTACAAACCCCATGTCCTGAAACAGCAGCTCCTGTTACTGGCCCAGCGCTGCTCTGTGCTCTGCAGCCCTAAGTGAGTGATCCACTTTCTTGTTGAGCCCATTTTACAGAAGAGGACAGTGAGGCTCAGGGATAGGGTAGAGTGGGGGCACCTTCCCAGGGAATGTTGAGACAGATCTCTAAATCTCGTTTGGATTCTTTGCCCTCATTCCCAGAAGGCACTGGATCAGGAGAGAGTGGGAGATGGCCTGCCTCTCCCAGGGGTCCAGGGCTCTCTCGAATGCCAGGGCTCCACTTCCAGATCCCTGGGGCCAGAAGAGCTGCCAGGGTTTGACCACGATGCCCAAACCCCGGCTGCAAAATGACACTCTGGTACACATAGTCTCCCCATAACATAGAGACACACTCATACCTACACATGTGGCCTTCAAGCCTCCAAAAGAGGAGGCAGCAGAGGTCAGTGGTCCTGTAGACTCCACAGCCTCCTCACAGTGGGCTCCTGGCTCCCTCAGACCCTGCCCTGGTCCCCAAACCTGGCACAATGTTGATGCTCTTCAAGTACATTTGTCAAATGAAAGAAGAAACAAATCTATGTGTGTCCTAAGGACCCAGGTTGGAGTCCTGGTGCCTCCATTATCTAGCTGTGTGGGCAAGAGGGTGGCGCCCCCTCACGCAGACTCACTTTCCTCAGGTGGGAAATGAGGATGATGGTGTCCACCTGACATAATGGCTGTGAGGGTGGAATAAGAGAGTGCAATTAAAAGGCTTAGATGGAGGCTTGGTGGCACATGCCTGTAGTCCCCACTTTTGAGGATCCTGAGATGGGAGGATCACTTGAGCCCAGGAGCCAGCTCGGCAACACAGCAAGACCCATCTCTCTGTCTCTCTCTGTCTTTCTCTGTCTCTCTCGCTCACACACACACACACACACACACACACACACACACACACGGTTCAGATGGGTCTGGTGAATGCTCCACAGAAGACCACAAAGACAACTGTCAAGCTCTCCATGGACAGCCACTCACACTGTGACACCGGTAGACACAGTTCCTGCTCTCATACCCAGACACTCTCACTGGGCTGAGCTGAGGACACTGGTTAGTCAGTGCTCTCCCCACAGACAGGAAAAGACGACAATAAACACAGTATCATAATAGCTGGGCATGGTGGCGGACACCTGTAATCCCAGTACTTTGGGAGGCTGAGACAGGAGAATCACGAGTTCAAAGCCAGCCTTAGCAATGGTGAAGCGCTAAGCAACTCATGAGACCCTGTCTCTACATAAAACACAAAGTAGGGCTGGGGATGTGGCTCAGTGGTCGAGTGCCCCTGAGTTCATTCCTGGGTACCCAAAACAAAAACCAGTATCATAATAATCATAATGACATCAATAGCTCAAGACTGTCCCCAGCACAGTGGCTCATTGCTATCTGTCCTTCAGCCCTGGCAGGCCTAGAAGCAGGCATTATTTCCATTTTTCAGATGAGAAAACTGAAGCTCAGAACAGACGAAGAAGCTGAGCAAGGACACAGGACTGCTCAGGGCAGAAGCAGATCTGAACCCAGATGTGTCAGACTTGCACCAGGCTCTTACCTCTCTGTGGGACAGGCTCTGGGAAAATGAACAGTGCCCTGGCTTCCACACCAGACCCTCAACTCACACACTTGAGGCTGCTCCAGGTCAGACACTCAGAATTCCCTGCTGAGCCCTATGGCCCACCAGAGGATCTAACTTGCCCCCAGAGCTGCATGGGCAGAGGAGGATGGGTGACGGGGAGGGACAGTGTGGGGGGCGGGGAGCACCTCAGGCTGCTGTTGGGAGTCTGGAAGTCCCTTGCACAGTTCCTCTGGGAGCAAACCCAGGCTGCAGAGCCTCCTTTGCCTGCTCTCAGGCACTTTCAGCGCCTGTGATGGCTCCGAGAACCTTAAATTAATCACCCACTCAAAGTGCTCCCATCAGCCCAAGAATAACCATTCCTGAAGCACTCCTGGCTCTAACACCCGAGGATACAGGCTTCTGCAGCAACGGGGATTGAAGTCAGACAACCAGCAGGGCTTCCTCAATGTAAGGAAGGAATGTACTATACAGTTGGGGTGGGTAGGCAGAACAATGATGGTACTAGCATGACCCCCAAAGGAGAATCAGGAAGGACAGAGCAAAGGGGTATAAGGAGGAAGAATTGGAATTGGATGCTCTTTCCCCTCATAAAGGCCAACAGAGATCAGGGCTTTAAACAAAAAAAGGGCAGCACACAAAATGTGCTTCTTCCCAAGCCTTCTCTTCCGAGTTCTTCTAAGTGGCTCTCTTGCTGCTGCCTACTTCTCTGGGAAGGGGTGCTAACTAACTGTGCACCCTCCAAGAGCTTCCCAATCACAAGGCAAAGTTCTTAGAGTCTTCTCTATGGGCTGGGATGAGGAACTTTGCCGTCTGAAGTCCTGATGTGGGAGGCAGAGGCCTGGGTTCCTAGTAGGGTCCTACCACTGCCTCAATAGTTGTGGCCTTGGAGGAGTGTGGGTCCTTCTCGCTGCCTTGGTATACGCAACAGTACACCATGGGGTTGGATGGAAGGCACTCAGGGGACCCTCCAGGGGTATTACAGACCAGTGAAGTTCTAGAAAGCCAGCCATCCTGCTCCTGCACCGTTCTGTGGCTGCCCTCTGACACAGATGCCCAAATGAACATAGATAGACCAGCCCTCCTGTAGTAGCTAGATAAAGACAAAACCCGCCAGGAAGGGATCCAGCTCTGATCAGCCCTGGGGTCTGGGCTGGAGCCACAGGCCCAGCAGGTGTGCCTATGAAGTGAGTGAAAAGGTAAAGGCGGTGCATTAAATTCCTTCTCCTTGGTTGTGTGCTGCATGTACAATTGCGACATGCATAGACACGCGTGTCAAGGTTGCAGCGAGCATGAAGGAGACATTTAGGTGAGCACATGGCAGGAATATATGTGTACAAAAAAAGCGCCACTGCATTGGGTGTCACTGGGCGGTTTCTATTCAATTCCACAAAATCCTATCCGCTCCCCCTGCCCCATCTGTGTGCTGGGTGCTGAGGACAGATGGACCACACAGGAGGGCTGCTTGCAGGGATCCTGTAGTAGAGGGCTGGCTGGGCCTGAGATGTGGAGGACAGCAGCTCCCAGTCCCACCAGCTCCAGGCTGAGCTCTCTCTCAGGGCGACCTATCCTGAATCTGTTTCCTTGTCTCGAATGGGGAGATAACAGCAGCCACCTTGTGAGGCTGTCAAAGGATGCAGGGAGAGTGGTTTAAGAGCACGGATCACAGTCCCTGGCACATGGTGGGTGCGGCCGCCTGGCCAGAAATCTCAGTTCAAACTCCAAGGGCAGAGCAGGCTGCTACAGGAAGCAGAAGGAGCAGTCCTGGACAGGGAGTCAGGCGTCCTGGGGTCTGGCCCTCTGCATCTGCCACCAATTGACCATGTGACTTTGGTCTCCAGAGCCTTAGTTTTCTTGGAAACAAAATGGGGTTGTCAAAATATGAGGACAGACCTGGCGCGGAAGCCTAGGATTAGGGGTGCCCTTTGTTGGGATTATTTCCAGTCCTGGAGATGTTCTTTCTCAGATGATCAGGGTGAGAGGTTGGGGGCTCCCGAGTTAAAAGCCTGAGAACCCCAGGAGCTACCACCACCTCCTCCCCTCCCCATTCCCACAGTTTCTGACCCCAGGGACAAGGCTGAGGGAGGATGTTTACAGAGCAGTAAACCTTCACATAGAGAAAGTTTGCTGGGCAGCTGGGGGCTGGGAGCAGCCGTGTCTCATAGGGGCTTGGGAAGCATGCTGGGCAGTGGGGCCTTGCTCTACGCCAGCCCCTTCCAGCCCTCATACTTCAAGGGAGACTAGTGTGGCCTTCAAGAGGACTCTGAAAGGGGTGAGCTTCTCCATCCCCAAGGGCTCAGGAAGTAGGATGGGCAATGATGGGTATTTTGTACCCAAGAGCAAAGCCCAGGAAAGGCTGAGGACCTCGGGGGCTGGGGCGCAGGGTGAGGAAAAAGGGTTTGGTGGCTAGACCAAGGACTGAAGAGAAAGGAAGAGCTCCAGGGCCCAGCCACCCTTCATTCTGGATCTCAACAAGAAGACAGGAGTTGGTACTTCTCACTTCCCAGAGCAGCAGCTGCTGACAGGAGAGGCTGAATTTGTCCTCTGGACAATCCCCCACCCCTAGGTGCCAGGAAAGGTACAGCTTGTGTGGGGCCCAGAGGAGCCTGGCTGCCAGGAGTGAGAGAGGTGTCCCAGCTCCTCCTTCCCAAGTCTTCTCTTCCAAGTTCTTCTAAGTAGCCCTCTTGCTGCTGCCTACCTCTCTGGGAAGGGGTGCTAACTAACTGCACACACTGGATTCTCCTCACTTGGGGAAGGGGAGGGCTAAAAGCCCAAGGGCAGGAAGCACTTCTTAGCAAAAACACACAAGACCCTGCAGTAAGTCGCTGAGAAACCCCACATCTGGACCTCCTAAAGAACAGGAGAGACTTCTGTGTGGGCCCCCTCCCCCAGCCCCAATAATAACAACCATCCCTCACAATACGACAGGCCCTTGCAGCTTACCAAGCTCTTTCCCACACATTACCTCATCCAAGCGGGAGACCCACAAGGTTGGGGTTTCTACTCCCTTTGACAACCTACAGATCTAAAGCTCAGAGACCAACACAAGGTCATAGAGCACCTAAGAGGTGGAACTCCTGGCCCTCTTTGACCTCTGAGATGAATGAAGAGTTCCCTGAGATCTCTAAACATCCGGACGTTTTCACACCACATTTCCTCCCTGAAAGCTCCAAGAAATGCCTCAGCCTGGGTTCCTAGGGACAAGTGCTCAGGACAAGCATGCCAATAGCCAGGGCATTCCTGGCATCCGGAAAGGGCAGGATGTGGGGCAAAGGTGTCAGTGGATTTAGCTCCTGGAGAGGAAGGGAAGGCCCTTCCAGAGGAGGTGACTACAGTGGCCAGCTGAGGGTTAGGTGGTGGGCCCTTCACCTCCAGTGACCCTCATGGGGGCTGAGAGGTCAGGCCTTGGGGGTTCACTCAGAGCTGATTAACTTTCCTAGGCCCAGCCATGCCCTGGAAAAGTTATCTCCCAAGAGGAGCCTATGGAGGATACAGCTGTGATCTGAGTGTCCCAGCTTCCTTAGGCAACTGAGGGGGCTGCCAAAAAGTCACCTTCTTTTATTTTCCTTTGTTGAGGATCAAACCCAGGGCCTCCTGCACCCTAAGCAAGTGCTCTACCGCTGGACTGCACCCCTAGTTCTCATGCAGTCACTCTCAATGAGCAGCTCCTGCCTCTCATACCCAAGGCCACCAGCAATGAACCTCATCAGTCCAACGATCTTCTGTATCCACAAACATTCATCTCAGGCCTCCCGGAGGATGAGGCTACTCCTAACTGTTGACCTGGACCCAAAGCCTGATTTCATGTCCTGAGCAATCTCACTTCTCTGTCCCTGGCCCAGCTCTGCAGGGTTGTGTGCACAAAGTCAAGGTTATCTCCCCCAGGCACAATGGCTGAGGGAGTTTTCTATCTCCCATTAAGTTCTGTGGGTCCGGTTCTGCTGAGGCAGAGGTGGGCAAGCAGGCACTAGGGGGACGGGCAGGAAGGCAAAGCAAAAGACGAGTGGAAAAGGCCAGGCAGAAGAGTGGTCAGTTAGACCCATAGAGAGACAGATGGATATGATAAGCACACAACTGGACAGGCCAATGGAAGGATGGAAGGAGACCAGCAGGAAGACTGCTGGCCAGTTAGGTGGAGATATGACCACACAGGCCAATTCACACACAGGTGGAAACTCACTCTGGCAGAGGGACAGCCAGACAAGCAGAACTGTTGGACAGTCAGGTGGACAATCAAGTGGACCATTCAGGAGACCCCAAGATGAAAGGACCCCAAGACTCTGGCAGTGGTGAGAAGGGATTAATAGCTGCACATTTTCCAGGCACAGTAGGTCTCTCTCCAGCACCTCCAAGCATCCCAGAGCCAGGCCCAGCCCTTCAACTGATATCCACTGGGCCTCTCATGTTCCCTGCTGGGCCAGGCTGTCCCCCAAGTCTAGTTCTGAGCTGCCAAAATTCACTCTTTACATCCAAGAGAGGTCATTGTTTTTGAAAGTTGTAGGAGCCTGATGAAGGGGGGCAGGGCTCAGCGTCAGTGTTTCCAAACCAACCCCTCTCCTCTTTCTTTTTCCCTCAGTGCCCAGAGCCAGGCCTGGTGCAGCCAGCCAGCAAGGCAGGCGAGCTGGGCCCAGCCAGCTGAGCCGGGCAGGGCACCCACTGCTGCTGCCGCTGAGAAGTTGAGGATGGAGGGCAAGACTAGTAGAAACAGATAAGTCAAACACAGAACACAGGCCTGCTGGCCTGGAAGACCTTCAAACACGCACAATCTGAGACCAGCACTGTGCTGTGCTGGGTGGGGGTGTCCCCCAGAGAGGAGCATCTCCAAGGGGAACCAGGTGGGAGCCCATCACAGCTACAGAGCAGAAAGTGTGGTAGTCAAGGGGTCCTCTTTGTGTCTGGGACACAGGGAGGCAGAGGAGGGGAAGAGGAAAAGGGAGCCCCACATCAGTGGCTCCAGACTTTGCTGAGTGGAGGGGGATTAAGAAGCTGGATGTGGGGAGTACCTCGGACAGGAGCAGGGGGTGGCGATCAGGACGGACATAAGAAGAGCTGGAGGAAGTCTGAAGCTAGAGTAAGCAGGGGTCAGAGCTGGGAGATCAGGGGTTAGGGTCAGGCTAGGGGTTCAAAAATAGGGCTCAGGACAGAGGGAGAGGTGAGGGTCGGCCATGGGGTAGGGGGTAGGAGGCGGAGCCAGGGAAGATGGGCAGTCCCCAGGGAGCCCGGCTCGTGCCAGGACAGCGCCGGGGCACGTCAAGGGGCGCGGGGTCGCAAACTCACATGAAGACGTGGTAGACGAAGGCCCAGCCGCGGGGCCGCTCTAGCACGTTGTAGACCCAGTTCTGCAGGCGACGGTAGCGTTTGTGCGCCGCGGAGGAGCGCTGGCCACAGGCGGAGCCGGAGCCGGAGCCCTGCCCAGGGAGGGGCGCGCCCGGCGGCAGGGGGCTGCCCAGGAGGCCGAGGCGGCGCGGGGAGCCGCCCCCGCCGGCCTCGCCCTGCTCGCTCTGCACCGCCGTGAGCGCCACCAGCTCGGCGCGGGGGGCGTCCCCGGGCTGGGGGCCCAGGCCGAGGCGGCGCGGGGGGGCCTCAGCCATGGGCGGCGCCGGGCGGAGGGCTGGAGCCCGGTGCGGTCCGGGGCGGGGGCGCGCTCCGAGCACTCAGAGGCGCATGGCTCGGACCCGGGGCCGGCGGGCGGCCCGGGCGGGCGCGGGCGGCGGGGGCTAGGGGTCGGACCGGGGCCGCGCCGGGGCCGGGGGCGGGCGCTCGGAGCCTGGGGGCCGCCGGAGCCCGCACTGACCGCCCGCTTCCCCGGCGACTGGGGCGGCTCTTTCCGACTCCAACTCTCTTATTACGCGCTCCATGCCGCTCGGCTTTCCACCTGCCGCCGGCGCGCGCTCACATGTCAGCCTCCCCCGCCCCGCCCCTCCCCCGCCGCCCCCGCCCGCCCCGCCGCCGCCTTCCCAAATCGGGAGGGAGCGAGCCAGCCAGCGAGCGCGGCCAGGCGGAGGGAGGGACCGCGCGCGGAAGGCGCGGGCAGGGCGCGCGGGCAGCCGACTCCGCGGCGAGGCCGGACAGCGTGGCGGGGGCAGCGCGGGGCCGGGAAGCTGGGTGTGTGCAAGTGGTGTGCATCGCTACGGAGGGCAGTGTGGCTCTGAAGGGCGACCTGGGGGTGGGACGCCCGGTGCGTGGTTGTGGAAAGTGGGGCGTGGAGTGTGGAGTAGTGGCTGCGCTCGTGGATGAAGCACGGAGCACGGTGTCCTGTGGAGTTTTAGCGTGCCTGAGTGGAGGATTCTCTGCTTGTGTGTGCAGAACGGGTGGCTGCAGGTCCTCGAGGTGATGGGTCGTGAGTATGGGTGAAGATGGGTGTGCCGAGTCCGGGCTGCGCTGCGGGAGGTGTGCCCGTCGGGTCGTGCCCTTCGTGCATTGTGCAGGGTGTTCAAAGCGTGCCTAGTGCTGAGTGCGCCCTGAAATCAGTTGCAGCTGCTCCGGCTGCTACTTGAAGGGCCTGGTGCCCAAGGGCTGCCCAGATATATTGGGGTGTGTATAGCACAGTAGACCCCAAGTGTGTCTGTTTTCGCACACCTCTGAACTCCCTTCCTCATCATGTGGTAGGAGCCCCCAATAAGCCACCCTGCGCAGAACAGGGCCCTCCCCTGATGTTCCTACCTGCTCCCCCTAGATCGTGGGAAACCCTCCCTAGCCTCACTGCCAGGTTAGGAAACCAGGTTCAGAGCAGATGGGATGTGGAGAGGTAAGCGCTGAGCAAGCCTTAGGGGAACCGGACACTTCCCTTGCAAAGGCCCCCCAAATCCCACCGAGAGGAGGGGGAGACTCTCCCAGCGCACCCGCTCTCCAACCGAAAGTTTCTTCTTAGTGCCTGACCTCCTTTAGCCCTCAGGGCGCTGCACAGGGTAGTAATTTGGGTTCATGATCGTCCTTCCCTCTTTTCCTGCCTAAAGCTGTGGCCACACTAGCCGCTCCCTCCTCCGGCCCTGCCTCAGGGTGAAGCGCTTCCGCAGCGAACTCTTCCTGGTTCCTCGGGGAGGATCTCGGGGGACACAGCCGAGCAGGGAGGGGCGAGCGAGGGGGCGGGAAGGCGAGCTCGATTCTCAGCTGTCAGCAAAGGCAGCATTGATCTGCGGAGCTCCCGTGGGGGAGGGCGGGAGTCAAGTCTGTGGGCGGACTAGGAGGGGGCTTCAAGGACCTGGGGTCGCTAAGCTGGTCTTGGCAACTGGTCCAAACCCCAACCACGTAGTGACCCTTTTCCCTCTGCCTCCTGAGGTCTGACCTGAATCTCTCCTGCTGCTCTTGGCTCTGGGTGTGTCCAGGGCCAGAACCTGATGCTCCTGGGCAGGTTATGGCCCTATCTGCTGGAGGGAGGTTTTATAGACCCCACTGTGGATGCAATGCCCAGGTTAGGTTGAGTCATCCTCTATTAAGTTGAAGCCAGCACCCCCCATCCCCGCAAAACACACACACACACACACACACACACAGATATGTGGTACTGCCTGTTTACAACTGTCTCCATCAGGGGCCCAGGGGGGTGGGACTCAGGTCTGGATGTGAATGGTGCAAAGGAAAGCAGCTGCCTGAGGCCTGGGGTCTTTTGAGGCTCTTCAGTAGCAAAAATGGAACTTGAATTCAGGTTGCCCTTATCAGCACCCAGAATATCTAAAATTGGGTGTTTTCTGGGAAATCTGATCCTCAGCATCACCTCTGAACTCTGTGCCTCTTCCCAAAGGGGACTACATAGGTCCCTTACGCTCTCATTTGGAGCCCTCCCTGCAGGGAGAGGGTCCTTCATCATCTTTCCCAACTTCCAGTTCCAGATTACCCTCTCAAAGGCAGCAGGAGGAGGAAACAGACTGAAGTCTCAGCTAGAGGGATGGAGGTTAGATCTTAGAAAGCACTTCCATAGGGCACTGAGGCCTGTTTCTTCTGCAGGTGCATGTGTAATAGAGAACAGTTCCACTGCTACTCCTTTTGAGACTTGAACTCTTTATAAAGGATGGAAGGGATGGGGAAGATGGTTCTAGGAGACCCTAGCAAATTTTAGTTGGTGTGTGTGTACATGGGAAAGCGGAGGAGGCAGAGGAGAAAGTCCAGTTTAGAGAGGACAGGTGGCCACTGTGAGTGTCATCCAGTGGCCTTCCTGCCCCCATCCGGATTCACAGGACATGACTGGGAGGATGGACTTTCCCGGCGGCAGCCTCTAGTGACTAAGACACTTTTCTGAGCAAACAGCTGTCCCAGGCTCCCTCAGCTGGCCTCTCTGCTGGAAGGAGGTGGAGTGTGCTGTGGTTTCCCACAGTCCTTCCTCCCTCTCTCCCACCTGTTCCCTTGACCCCACCCTCAGCAGCTCCCGTCCCACCCTCAACCCCACGTCCCTCCCTGGTAACACTATCCAAACTTCACTGCTCTGCGCACACTCACTGTCCCACCTGCATAGTCCCTCCCCTGCTGTGGGCTTCAGTTTGCCCATCGGTACAAAAAGGAGGCAGAATCCTTGATCTAATTCATCACCATCCCCATCACATATCAATGGAACAAGTATTGATTGAGAAGAAGGGCAAGGAGAGAGAGTGTTCTCATTTGCTGAGCACCAACTGTGTGCCACGCCCTGTCCCTTGTGGGACCAAGAGCAGTCCTTTGCATGTGAGAAAGCTGAGGCTCATAGAGGTGTAGGGACTCACCTAGGGATACACAGCCAGTCAGTGACCCCACAACTGTCTGTGGCCTGTGCTTCCCTCTGAATGGCATATGCCTACAGGGCTGGAGTGATGGGGTCAGTGTTGGGACTGAAGGAAACATACATGGTCAATCCTTGTGCTCCAGGGCTCAGTTCTGCCAGAGGGTGAGACTCGCAGGTCTAAAAGGATTGAGATCTGGAAGTAGGCGGGGCCTCAGTCCTTGGAGCACTGTTCAATCCTGTTATTGACTTCCACTGTGACCTCAGGTCATTCAAGGGCTCAAATTCCTCCCCTGGAGTGGGGGGGGGGGATTTAAGCAGGGGTTCTCAGACTTCACCAGCAATGGAATGCTTCTCACAGGCAGAATCACAAGGAAGCACAAAAGTATATAGAAAGCACTCCCACAGGGGCACTGGTTGGGGCGAGGGGGTCTAGGTTCCAGCCACCTGCCTCCTTCTCCTCCATCCCTATACCCCAGGACCACCCTTCTATCTCTAAGGGTTGCTAGAAGTCCTAAGCCTTCACTAGCAATGGCAGAGCCTTTAGAGGGAGGGCTTGGAGAATTACAGAGAAATACAACCAGCAATGCCTGTGGCTATCATCAGTGAAGCCATGCTAAATGCTAGGCCTCCTGCAGTACGATGCTGAGTTTTTTTCAGCATCCCAACAACCCTGTGGGTTCACACAGTTCATTTTACAGTTGAGAAGACCGAGGCTCAGGGAAGAGACTTGCCCAGTCTAGCTCTTGACCCCTGCACAGCAACGTGTTGTGGGTGTGGGGTACTGGGAAGGGGAGGATGTTCTAAATCATAGGGGAGGAAGAGCAAGCATGGCCAGAGGGATGCAAGAGGCCTTGAATGCCAGACTAAAGGGTCCAGTTTGGACCAGA
Organism: Geosciurus inauris; assembly: GCA_004024805.1. Classification (NCBI taxonomy): domain Eukaryota; kingdom Metazoa; phylum Chordata; class Mammalia; order Rodentia; family Sciuridae; genus Geosciurus; species Geosciurus inauris. Next base: position 25,697 of record PVHX01023086.1, read on the forward strand.
TAGGAAATAGGAAGCCTGGGCAAGGCCCGAGTCTGGGAATGCTGCAAAGACTGAGGTTCCCCAGAAGCAAGCCCAGGAGGGGCAGGAGGCACTGGCATGAAGAGAAGTTAGCAGTGCCAAGGGCAGAAAGAGCCCTGAACCACAAGCCACAGCTGGGCTTCCAATCCTGGCGGGCAGGAGGGCTGAATGTAATAATGCATGAAAAAGTCACAGATGGTGCCAGCAGCTATGCAAACGTGAGCCATTCAGCTCTTCAGGTGAGGACTGGCATGGCAGGTGCTCTTGGGGTGATGGCATTACATTGTTGCCTCTGGGAATCTTCCTCCACAGAGAGCAGGAGGCACGAGGAAGAGAGAAGGCCTCCTTCCTTTTCCCTAAGCAGTCCAGAAAAAACAAGAGACTTGGACTGCCCAGTGGATGAGATGGCTGAAGGGTCCTGGGGAGGTTCTGTTCCCCTAGATGTGGGTGTGCCATTGACCTGCCTCCAGCCTAACCAAGCTGGCCTGGCCAGTCAGCTCAGTCACAGGAAGTGAGGAGGTAGTGTCGCTGAACACAGCGAAAGTAAACCCCCATTGATCTTGAAGGGTTGGAGGGGGGCCCACCAGGAAGAGACAGAGGAAGAGGGGTGTGTGGAAATGAAAGTCAGAGCCATTCCTTCTTGGATGCTCCTCCTCTGCCTTCAGGATTCTTGCCCCTTAACCCTACTCCTGGAGACCGTGCCAAAG
>PVHX01023087.1:0-26414 GCA_004024805.1 Geosciurus inauris
AAGGGAGTTCTCAGGAAGCAGTGGGCTGAGGTCAGGATTGTATGTGCGGCATGCTGCGTGTGCATCACTTAGGGTACCTCTGTCCTTCAGGGTGCAGGGTCTCTGCTATGAGCCTGTCTGCAGCCTCATCCCCTTCCCTACCCAACACATGACTGTCCTCTTCTCTGCTTAAGAAGAGAAAAGCAGGGACCAAGAATCAGAAGCACTAGCTGCTGTGACCCACCTTTACCTCTTTCTAGCTCTCTATAGAAAGCTTGCTAGGCTATGGAGATTTTAGCCTAGCAAGTAGAAGCCTGTGGGATGTCCACTCCTATTGCTCCTGTGCCACAGGCCACCTGGGTCCTCGTACAGCATGGACTTGTTACCATGCTTCACCCCACCTCTTTATCTATGCTGTGGTGTGGGCCCCAGAGGTCAGCATCTTAGGTGGGGCTGGGACTTGCCCTGAGTCTTGTTTTATCTGCCTTGCCCCCAGGTGAGGCCCTTCCACAATGGCCTTGCCTAGTGGACTCTAGCCTGGAACTCCTGGTGGCCTATCTTACTTGAATGAGGGGCATTTGGTGGTGATCTAGGCACAGGCCCTGATCTGGGTGCATTTTCCCCTCACGCTCTTCTTGGGATGCTGACAAGTGTTCAAGGGTCCTTTTCACAGATGCTGGAAAACTAGTCATCAAGCAGAGAGTGACTGTTTCTCCATATAGCATTTTTGCATGAGATCCCTGGCTTCCTCGCTGGAGATGGCCAGGGCTTGGTTGCCCTTAAGAGTGACAGAGATTGAGATGGTGTCTGCAAGTCACTGAAGCCCTAGGCCTTCCTTAGGATAAAGGGGTGGAGTGAGGAGCTGTGGACAGTGACCCAGGAACCTGGGAGGCAGGGACCTGGTTCAGGTCCAACAAGCAGCTTGGTGGTTTTGCCTCAGAATCCCACAGCGGAGTTATTTTTTACTCTAGTTTCACGTCTTGCTGCTTTTTAAAAATACCAAGCCATGAAATTCCTGCTCCAACTGTTTTTTATGGCACCCAGCGCTTCGGGCTGGCCCCAGCAATGCTGTGATGTCACGTTCAGGTTCCTGTGACTCATGGAGCTGGGCTCCAGGACTTGAAGTACACACAGTGGGAACCAGGCCCACCCAGCTCTGCTGGTTTGGTTCTCCTTGACAGTTAAATGTACAGGTCATTCAGCTTTGCAGACCTAACTCAGGAATTTTTGCCTGTTTGATCTGGGAGTTAGAATTGACCCACTTGCTGGGATACCCAAACTACCCCCAGCCCCAGGGTCCTGGCAGTTCCCTATTAGATGGGCTGCTCAGGTGAGGCATCTAGTTCCACACTAGTAGGGAAGGTAGGATTGCTGGGCCCTTCTGCAGGTCAAGCTGTCTGACTGCTCTCTGGGACTCCTCCTGTCCTTTGTTAAGCAGGCCAGTTGTCTATGGAAGCATACTCCGTATCTCAAAGTAGTTGTCCCATTTTCCCTGGGGGCTGGTCCTCCCAGGTGCACCCAGACGCAATTTGTTGGGAAGGTATAGAGTAGAAGTCACCCTGTATGCCCTTCAGTGATCCCTGTTTACAAGGTATGTGCAGCCCTCCAGTCATTACCTCACTCTCAGGCAGGGCCCGCAGGGTGGCGGTTTGTTTGTTTCTCCAAAAGCAAACCTTCTCTCCACATCATGACATTTAACCTCCAGAATGGATTTAGCCATCTGTTTTTGTGGATAGTCAGGGCTGCCTTTTTAGCCAAAGTCCAGTTCAGGACACCCTAAGTCCTTGCCACTTAGGGTTTGGGGCAAGAGACTCTTTTTCCCCTCTGTTAAGAGGCTACTTCCTGCTGGGCATGGTGGTGCACTCCTATAATCCCAGTGACTTAGGAGGCTGAGGAAGAGGAGAATCACAAGTTTGAGGTCAGCCTGGACAACTTATATATCTCAAAAAATAAAAAGGACTGAGATGTAACTCAGGGGTGGAGCACCCTAGGTTCAATCCCTGGTGCTGTAAGAAAATAAAAGAAGGTACTTCCTGGAGGACAAAGGACTCAAAATACTGTCTGATTAGTGGCAGAGACATCCTTGGTGCCTGACTCCAGCCACTTGCAGAAGGACTAGGGAAGAATGTCCATTTAGACTCCTCGCCCCTCTCCAGCCCTCTTGCTCATTTTGCCATTTTATCTGCTGGTTCCCCTGGCTTTGCAATGAGAAGAGATGGTGGAAGATCACACCTTCCCCCAGTACCAAGTCAGAGCGGCGTGTGGCCTCCCCTCCTGGCGTGTAGCTTGCTAGCAGCACTCAAAAACTGGCTCATGTTTGTTATTGCATGGGGAGCCGGATGGCAGCTCCCATGGGGGATCTGGCAGAAAACTCTTGCTTTCCATCTTCTATCCCGTCTGCGGTTGTGGCAAAAGCACCCCCTCCCTGAAGAAGCTGCAGATTGAAGGCCCCTGCCTGCCAGATGGGCTGGGCAATGGCTGTGGTTACCTCTGAAGCCTGGGAATGTTCACGGTCCGTCATTCGAGATTTCTTCTGAGGCTCCAAGCAGGCCTGGAGGTGGGGGGAGGGCTGGAAGATGACAGGCGTGAGTGTGGGGGCAGTGAGGCCCACACGCGGACATCTCATTAAGGCTGATTTGAGATGCACTTTGAAAAGGATGAGGGGACTCCACGTGGCTTGCTCTTATTTCTGGGGACCTGAGTGCCCTCCAAGGAAGAGTCAAGCACAAAACCCAAACAAGGGCCTGTGAGTTTGACTGGCAGCCTCAAATGGGCCTGCATCCTCTGCGATTAGCCAGGCCAAAGCTGATACTGTGGCTGCCTGATGTTCTCCCCAGTGAGGCACTGCTCTGGCAGGCCAGGGAAAACTGCAGGAGGGCCTCTGATCCAAGACTGCATGGTGGGTACAGACCCTTGTCAGATCCACGGGGGTGGGGCGGGGGGAGTGCTTGACTGGAGGGAGAAGAGTGAGTAGGAAGAAGCCTTGAATTTAGCAGGGCATGGCCTTTGGGGAACATTCTGATCTGGTCCCAGCTGTTGGCTCCAAAAAATTGGCCACAGTGGCAAAGCAGGTTTTCCCACTGTGGATGAGTGGATGCTTCACAGGGCAGGGGGAGGCCTATAAGATCCCACCCTGGTGGCCTGTGTGCTGCTTTCTCCCTGCAATTGTCTGATTAAGTTAGGGTTCACTGAGGTTTCCCTGGCCTCTAGCAACTACAAAGTAATTTCTTAGACTTGGGATGGTTGTGTTCTATTGGGTATTGGTAAATTAACTACTTGGTATGGGTTTTTGGGAAAGTCAGACTCTGAAGAAATGGTATATGGAAGGTGGCCAAGGCCAAGCAAGATTCATGTCCCATGCTTAGCTCCACTGGACTCACCTGGGAATCAGAATACAGCAGAACCGATGGCCAAGTGTGACTGGTATCCTGTGCCTTGAGTCCTGTCCCTGTCAGGCACATGACTTGTGAAAAGATATGTTTGAACAACTAGGAGGTTCAAACACAGCAGGGTTGTGGTTCAAGTCCTCTCTCTGGTGTAAGCAGTGCCCTGAACAATCCCACTTTTTATCGTTTTTTTCTTTTAGGGGAAGCAGTGATATGGAAAGGCTGTGTTTATTTAAAAGAAGTTGTTGTAAAGTCATGAGGAAGGTAAATTAGCCAGGATTCCTTAATTCACTGTCAAATCCACTGGTAGAAAATAGTGTTTCATGTACTTCCCAGAGAGAGCTAATCCTCAGTAGGGGTACGGGTTGGGGAAGGCAAAAATGTCAGAGAAATCCTATATCCCTGAGATAATATGAAACAGAAACAGGGACCCATGGGCTCAAGGAACCAAAAGCTTACTTTGTGTTGTTCGCAGCAGACTGTGGGGTAAAGGGGAATGGTTAGAAGACAGTTGCTGAGCCCAGAGAATTTCTTTAGATATTTGTATATTATGGACCAACAGTGTGCAATCCTGGTCTCTTTAGCATGTTAGGGAATATTCATTTCTTCCCTCTGAAGTTTAGGCCTTGAAGCTTGTAGTCATCATCAAGTCAGGCCTGAAGTGGAAGGGGAGGAACCAGGCCGTTTCCCTGACTCACCCCTACTTTATCCACCCCCACTTCCTGCTGAAGCCAGGGGACTTCCGCCAACCCAAGGCCAGCTGGCGGGGGGCTGGTCCCTCCTGCCTACCCACTCTCCCTCCCCCACCACTCACTCAGGCCTGCTAGGTCCAGGGCCCAAGCTTCTGTGAATGCTCCTCACAGCCAGGTAGTCTCATCTCCAGACTAGAGCTACCTAGTCTCGGTCTTGGGGATATAGGCTGGCAGGCACAGGAGCTATGTTCTCCCTACTTCCACAGTGCCCAGGGCCAGGTATTTGTTTTTCTGCTATTTGATGTGTACCTCCTTTGTGCCAGGTGCTGTCTGGGAACAAGAAGACCATCATATGTAAGAATAGACAAAAACTCTGTCCTCATTGTGCTGTCACTAGACTGACTTGACATTAGGCTGCTTAAGGGCCAGTATTTGTACCCACAGACCATTAGGCATAGGGCTATGACTAGGCTGGGAGGCATAGTCTGGATGGTGGGAAGGGCTGAACTTAGCCCAGCAGCCCCATCCCCAGGGAGCAGGGCTGGTCCCTCCATCTCCCAGTTACCCTTAACATGTGGCCACGGACTGGCCAGGTTACTGCAGGGCTGCCTGTGTGTACGTGTGTGCATGCTCACACATGGACCTAGTGACCAAGAGACGATCTGAAGCCGGGCAGGCTGTGGGCCCAGCAGCCCCACTTTGTTTTTTGGTTTTTTGTTTTTTGTTTTTTAATATTTTCATTATTTGTTGATAAACCTTTATTTATTCACATGTGGTGCTGAGAATCGAACCCAGTGCCTCACTTGTGCTAGGCAAGCGCTCTACCACTGAGCCACAACCCCAGCCCCCCACTTTGTTTTGGTAGCTTGTAAGACCCCACAGCAAAGAGACTCCCCTTTTATTGCATCTGTTTTAGATCTTTAGAATCTGAGTGGAGTTAAAACCATGCTACAGGGGAGATTAATTCCACATTTTCCATCTTTGCAATGAAACCAATGGAAAGTTAGACATTCTGTACATCACAGTAGAGACCAGGACTGAGAGCCAGTGGCCAGCCCTAGGATATTTCCCCAGGCCTGGCACAAGTGCCCCTGGTGGTATGGCAAGGTGACTGCACCCTTTCCCTTTGACCCAGGGCTGGTGGGATCCCCTAACCCCCAATAACCTGACTTCTGTGTTGGAGAGGAGGCCTGGAGAACCCCAGCCCCTCCAGGGAGACCTCCTAGGGGAGCCCAAATCAACCATAATCCTGGAAATGATTAAAAGCAACTTTCCATCACAGGAGAACTTTAAAAAGCAATCAGACCACCATGTGCCCCGGTGGTTCAGACCCCTCCACGCCTGACTAAAGCTACCTCTTTGGGGACCCAATGAGCCCCATATGTGCCCAGGGCTCCCCCACCTGCTGTCATTCCAGAGCTCAGTCAGGACAACAGCTGGGGGAGTCATATTACCCACAGGGCACCCTGTGCCCAGCTGACAGAGCAAGCACTGTATCAATATTAGCTATTAATATGAGTGTTGTAGTGCTGTACAAAACATGCCTTGTACAGACAGAGAAACTGAAGCCCAGTTGGGTAGCTCGCCCAAGGCCACTCGGCAAGTTAGTGGTCCAAGTCAGACTCAAACCCAGGCCATATAGCTGTGGAGCCTCTGCTTTTATGACACAGGACAAAGCTGTCCCACTAGGAATCATTCTGACGGTCTTTCCAAGGGCTTACACCTATGCCACAGCTACAGGGGAGGAAGGCAAGCCCTGACCCTGAGACTGAGGCCAGGAGGGCTTCCTGGAGGGGAAGCTAGAGCAGGCCTTCAAGAGAGTAGTAGTGACCAATGACACAGGACCTGGATGCTATGTGAGTACCACACCAAGGAGTCTGATGTTTGTTCCTTAGCTCTTGGACAGGAAAGGGACATGGCAGAAGCAATGAGGAGGGTGGGGTGAAAGGTGACCCAGGAGTAGGGCCAGAGGAGTCACCAGGAAGCTGAGGCACGAGAATGGGGATGGTGGGAAGGACTAGGCAGGAGGTGAACCCCAGAGTGCCAACAGAGAGGTGTTGACTGGCTGTCAGGGTCCTAGTGCAGGAGGAACCCAGCAGGGCAGGGGTGGCCTTCCTGAATCTGGGAAGGAGTCTGCTCTCAGCAGAGCCCCATTGACAGAGTACCCCTACCAGTGGAGCCCTAGTTGGTGTCACGCAACAGTCCAAGATGTCTGGACAGCCTGGCCCTGCTGTACGCCCATTCCCACTGCCCTCTCCCAGGTGCCACACCTCTACCTGACACACTTCTCTTCTGTCATCAGTCTCAGTGGCTCCTCCTCTGATGCAATGGAAATGCCCCAGTCTCCTGGCTTCCCTGCTAGTCAGCCAGCCAAGGCAGAGTGCCTGATGGGCATGTGGCTGTGTTGGCTCTCTGCCTCTGTCAGTCTGGCCCAGCCACCCTGTTCACCTCTGTGCTACCTGTCTTCCAGCTCATGTAAGAAGCCTAGAAGGGACTCAGTCCTAGAAAGCAGTACCATTCACTATAGAGGACCCAGGCAGCACCTAGGCCTCTGCTTGGAGCAGGATGTAGACATGGGGAAGTGCCCTGGCCAGGGTAAGGAATGGGGGTGCGGAGGGAAAGCTTCAGGTGAGGCCTGCACACATGGAACTATTTTTAAGGATCTATCCAGATTTCTGAGAAATGTAGATAGTATGGCCAACTGGTCACCCTTATTCTTCTTTCCTTCCCCAAACACTTTTCACCATCAGTGATACTGGAGCAGCTTTGCCAAAAGGCAGCCCAGCTGGAAGTGCTACTGCAGGCCATCCTGGTGCCTCAAAACCTCCAAAAGCCAGAGTCTCTTGTTTGCTACACTTGGTGGGTGCCTGACGTGAGAGATGGGAGAATAAGAGATGTTGTTGGATGCCCTAGGAGAGTCTTGGGGGCCCCACGAGTGTCCCATAGCCCCTTGGGCTCCATGTTTCATGAGAGGGACCTTCAGCCAACGTAGTGGCAGTGGTGGCCTGGAAGGAAGAGCAGGTACTGGAAGTTGCCCTGGCTCTGAGATATACCCTAGTCTGTTTCTGAAGTGTCAGTTCAGTGCCTCCTGTCTCACCACTTATGGGACTAAGTGTGGACAGTTCCCAGACCGTGTCTTTTCCCCAGAGTTCATTCTGGAGCCAGTGCTGTACAAAGTGGCCCCAGGTGTGTGGGAGCACTCTCTGCCCTGGCTGTACTTACTCAGACCTGTGATCCTAGTGATACAGTGCCAGGAAGTAGAGGCTTCCTTGTCCCCTTCCCTTTCTGATTGAGAGCCCTGGGGCCCCTTCTGCACCTCCCTTGTGGCTGCCAATCTCTCTCTTCTCTACTCAACCACTCCAAACCAACCACACTGGCCTCCTAATGTTCCAACAGTGCCTCAGAGCCTTTGTGCCTGCTGAACCTTGTTCTTGGAAAGCATTTCCATTGCTTGTCTTGTGATATTTCCTCACAGAGGTGGCACTCTCCTTCCCAGGCCTGCCAGCCAAAGCACCAGCCCCAGAACAGGTCAGGTACATACTCCACTCTACTCTCTTGCTTTGTCCTCACACACACAAAGTAAAAAATGGATAAAACAGGAAACAAGTGAGAAAGGAGAGAAGAGCTGACAACAAGATGATGCAGGGTAATCCCATCTCAAGAAGAAACCAACCAAGTAGAAGAAGGGGCCAGGGGAGGTCAGACTGTGAGAAAGTGAGAAGACTAGGAAATAAGGCACCATCAGGAGGAAGAAGGAACAGAGGAAAGGCCTGTAAACCCAGGGGGAGAGTGCCGGAGTGAAACTGAAAGGGGAAAGGGAACGTGGGCCAGAGGGGCTGTGGAGCCTCCACAAGGCTTTAGGCAACCAGGCAAGCCTTGCTAGCCTGTGTGACTGTCACACCACTTCTGAGGGTGGGAGACTCATTCTCTCAGGGAGCTCTGACTCTACTTCTCCATGTGACACCCAGGAAACTCTTCTCTGGACCTATACAGAGCCCATAGGAATGTCATAGTGGACTGGGGAGCCAGGCAGAGGCCCTTCAAACCCTCCCTTGGCCTCTTGTGGTGTCCCAAATTCCTGAACTCCCCTCACATAAGTCAGAGAATCTGAGACGCCCCCTGGCCATCCCAGAGGTCAAAGGAGATGCAGGGCACCTAAACTGGCCACTTTAGGCCATTGGTAGGCATGGGGGACAATATGGAAGCTGAGCTCACCTGTTCTAGGTCCTTGAACTCTACAGAGCACTAGCAGTCCTTAGCAGATACCTAAGAACCCAATGCTGGTGGAGGAAGAGGAGTCTAAGGTAGTGAGGTAGAGTGGAGATGTCTTGAAAATGGCCCCAGAGTGGGGCCCAGGTGCCAGACATGTCTCTGAGGACTGGCATTTTGGTGCAGCTTCTTTGGGTGTCACTACAGTTTTTAGGGGACTAAAAATAAAAGCCTGTCACTTTAAAATCAGTTCTTTTTATACCATACTCTTTAGGGTGTTACAGAAAATGTCTTACACATCTTGAACTGTGAGTGAGAGAAGACACACCCGCACTGTTAGTGTTGCCCCCATAGGAGACAGATCACTGTGTCTTTTCTCCCCTGTGCAGGGAAATTGGGATTCAAATAGAATGCCATTGTTCAGGCTGTTGGGAGAGGATTTTCCTCAGAGTGCTCAGGCAGATGAGTCGTGCTGGCAACCCCATCCCAGCCCAGCTTCTAGACCACTGTCCAGCTGCTCAGAGCCTGCCCAGCTGGCTTCTCACCATGCCCTTGATTTTAGTCCTCAACCTCAGCACCTCCTTCATCAGTTCACCTGGTTATGTAGTCCCTGGTCACTCACTGAGTAGCCAGGCTGCCTTCTGTGGGGTCCAACAGCATTGGCAGGGCCCTCAGCTCACCTGCACCAGATGCTCCTTTCCAGTATTCAGGGCTTGTGGATTCACTGCCCTCCCCTCTGCCCCCTCACCACCCAGCTGCCCCACGTGGAGCACGAACTCAGAAATGCAAAGCAGCCAGGTGCTGTGGTCCACCTCTGTAATCCCAGCTACGGGAGGCTCAGGCAGGAGGATCACAAGTTCAAGGCCAGCCTCAGCAATTTAGTGAGACCTTGTCTCTAAATAGATTTAAAAAGGGCTGGGGGATGACAGCCGTGGCATACATGCGGCCTTCCGTTTCATCCCCAGTACTGAAGGAAAGGAAGGGAGGAAGGAAAACCAGCTCTGCTGCTCACTGGACTTCTTCCGTCTCAGATGACCCTTACACTCAACATGTCCCATTTGGAGCCTGTCTTCTGCCTGTTATGCAGGGCCAGTCCTTGACCTGTGTCACCTCTCTGGTATCCCTCATCTGACTCACCACCAGGTGGTGTTGGTCCATTCTTTGTAGATATCTCCAGTTTTGTCCACTTTCCTCCTGAGCTCCCCCTCCCTCAGTCTAAGCCACTGCCCTTCCCTCTCCTTCTCGTTTCCACCTTGCCTTCCCAAGCCACCCAGCCACTTCCCAGCCTTTTCACCCTGCGGCTTCCAAGGGGCCTCCCCACTCACCGTCCTGCACCTTTGAGAGGGAGGATGAAGCTGTCTGTCATGGGCTGTAGGGCCAGGTTCCCTTCCCACCTCACCCAGGCCCTCTCTCCTCCCTTTAGCACAGGAGCCTCCCTAGGTCCGTCCCACTTGCTCGTCACCTTCCCTGCTTTGATTCCCCAGGGCTTTGATGCACTGTTCCTTTGGCCCCGCTGCTCGTCGTCCCTCTTCCCTGATGAGCTCCTCCTCGGCCTTGACTTACTCCTCACTGCCTCAGGTCCAGCTGATGCCATTCTTGCCAGTACAGCCCCCTGGTCTGTGTGATTGCATGGAATCATCTCCTTGAACCAGTGCCACAGTCTGAAGCCAGGCCACCAGCCTTCATGATTCAGGTTTACCATAGATAAGCTGAGTGAATTTAGGCTACTTGCTTAAGAACACTGTGCCTCTGTTTCTTCATCTGAAAAACAGGTAATTAAAAACCTCTATCCTGAAGGGTTATTGAATGCTTGGCACAGTGCAAGCACTCCCATGAGCAGACTGTCAGGAATCATCTGGGAGGCATCCCCCGCCAGCTCAGTCCTGGATCTTCCCACTGGTCTCCCTTGAGTCTGGGCTCCATTTCCAATTTAGACAGAACTTAGAAATTAGCTACTGAGAACAGGTGTAGTGATGCACGTCTATAATTCCTGCAACTCAGGAGGCTGAGGCAGGAGGATCACAAGTTTGAGGACAGCCTCAATAACTTAGTGAGACTCTGTCTCAAAAAGTAAAAAGGGCTGAGGATGAAACTCAGTGGTACAGAGCTGCCCCTGGGTTTGATCCCCAGTACCCAAAAAAAGAAGGAGAAAAGAAATCAGCTACCAAGGCAACACGAGGGCCAGGGAAAGAGTGAGCTGCCTGGTTCCTCCAAGGTCAACAGACAGAAGGAGCTTCCCTATGGAAGAGTCTGGGCCCCAGGATGAAGACATTCCAACAGATCAGCCATCTTTCCTGGCCACCTTGCCCTGAAGAACTCAACCTGCTTCTCCTTGGGTGCTTCTCCTTGGGTGTGGGGGACTGGGGCCACAGGTCTGCTCCTGGGCAGTATGGGTCAAGGGGCTGCTTAGAAGATCAATTCTATTTTTTTTTTCTTTTTTAAAAAATCTGTTCTTTTTAGATACACATGACAGTAGTGTATATTTGGACAGAGGGACTGGGGAAGTGGAGACCATACATGGGATAGAAGATCACTTCTCAGTTGCACTTGAATAACAGAAAGTTGAGGCTAATGGGCTGTGGGTCATGGACTCAGTGCAACTTCAGAGGTGGTTGCCTTGAAGGAGCCTTGTCTCTGGGCCTGGCCAAGACAGACCTGTGTGGTAGGAGAATCCCCTGGGCCAAACCCAGAGTGTGAGGCAAGGTCAGCAGCCAGCAGCCAGCCCTCCTGCCCAGCCTCACCAGCCTCAGCCGGGGGATGGATCACAGGTGTGGTCCGGGCTCCCCGGCATGGACTGCTGGGCAGCGGAGGGAACAGCAGCTGCCTTTGTCCTCTGGGCACTACGGCAGCACATACTCACTGAGCCCTCCTGTGTACCTGGCCCTGGTGTGAGTATGTGCTTATCCTTTATTGCTCTAAACCAACAGGTTAAGGTCACACACACTATGAAGAAGGCCACGTGATCTGACCTTGCCAGGGATGCCCTCCTACACCCTGTCTGCCACCCTGCATGCTCTCTTTCCCCTTCTGCAGGCTCAGCTCTGCTGGGGAAGCAAGGTTGTACTGCGGTGGCCTGTCCTGGCCAATCTAAGCCAGTAACCTGGGCAGACTTCTGTAGGTGGCCTTCTGGCCCTCCTGCTCTTCTGCACCACCAGCCCCAACCATGTGTAACTAGTGCCACTTAAATGCCCTTGATGAAGGCTTTTCTCTCACTGGGAACAACATTCCCTCATAGTGGGAGAAAACTCCAAGAAGAGGATTTCCATGTTCCAACTATATCATGGGGGATACTCACGTTTTGTGAAAATGAGATCTGTGCCTTACTGAAATAGGATATTAAGAAAAATAAGTGCCGGGCGTGGTGGCTCACGCTTGTAATCCCAGCACTTTGGGAGGCTGAGACAGGAGAATCGCGAGTTCAAAGCCAGCCTCAGCAAGGGCGAGGCGCTAAGCAACTCAGTGAGACCCTGTCTCTACATAAAACCCAAAATAGGGCTGGGGATGTGGCTCAGTGGTTGAGTACCCCTGAGTTCAATCCTTGGTATCAAAAAAAAAAAAAAAGAAAAAGAAGTGCCAAACAACATTCTGATGTACAGAAATCTGAAAAGCACCCTCCTTTCCCCACCCATCCTCCAGGCTCAGAGTAGGATTGGTGGCATCGGATGGGGCTGGGAAGTGCCTGGTAGTCTTAACTCTCGGGCAGCTGCCTCCTGGCACCTAGGCAGTGTATGCTTGGGGACAGAAGGGACTGGGGAAGTGGAGACCAAACACTAGGATGGCACAGTTACTCAGAAGCTTGGCCAGGAAGGGGAGAAGCTGAAAAAGGGCAGGGAAGAAAGATGCAGGTGTGTGTGTGGTAGGGGGGGCTCTTTAAAGGCTGTCTATAACTTGCTAGGAAGAATACCACCTGGGCTGGCACCCTCTGTTTGGGACTCATTGTGAAATAGGTGATATTTTTCTGTTCAAAGGAGTCTAATATCAACACATTTAAAGGCACGTGGAACTAAGTGAAGGCCCCTGCTGTTGCCACTGCCCCAGCAGCTCACCCACGTGTTTTTTAGACCCACTGTCTCTGCTTTTAGAAATTGGGTTCCTATAAAAAGTTTAAAAAAAAAAATACAAGCAGGAACGGAAATGCAGCAGGCTGGGCTCCCCCACTGTGGCCTTGAGTCGAGGTGGGTTGTCCATCGGAAAGGGGCTGGATGAAGAATGGTTTTGGCTGTGTGAGTTTCTCAGCAGCCAGTGGAAACTTCCAGGAATGCTGCTCAGGCCAGCCGGGGGCTGTTTCCGCTGCTACTTTTACGAGATGCAGACCCTTTCCCCCTTTCCCTGGCTGGCTGGCCGGCCAGCACTGGGGATGTGATGGTCTCAGCTCTGTCTCTCAGGGTGCATTGCAGTTCATGTTCCACAGGCAGTGATTTTTCCAGCCTCTATACTGTGACCCAGAGGTCAGAACCCTCACATCCCTGGGGCCAGCTCATTTAAAGGGCCAGTCGCTGGTGGAGCACCCTCCATGGCAGCAGACATCCTGAGGGATGCTGTGAGAATTTATAGCAGTCTTGGAGGGGAAATTCTCTCCCAAAATGCTTTAATGTTTTATTAAATATGTGAAAGGAAAGTTCACTTTCCACTGGACCAAGGCCCAGAACCTTCATGGTGCCCCGGGATGTGGACAAAACCTCTTGAGAGAGTCTTCAAGTGAAATTATCTGCCCTTTCTGGTGCCTGTGGGCTACACAGTACAGGAAGCAAGCCTGCAATGTCCACAGTGGCCTCCGCCACAGTGGGCTCATCCAGTGGCGGGTGTGGGCCTGGTGTACAGTAGGCATCAGCAACCCTCAGTGAGGAGAGTGAAGTGAGCAGAGCCGTTGTACCAGCCTGGACCAATAGGGTGGACATGTGATCAGTGGGCAGGCCACAGTGGGCCAGCCCCTCAGTGGCAGGTACACAGGGTGCCCCTCTGTTGACACTGCTCAAAGCCAGAGGAGGTGGGTAGGTCTTCATGGCCTGCCTGGGAGCCACGTTCGTAAGACTGGCCCTGACCCACAAAGCACATGCAGCCCCAGGTGGCCAGGTCCATGGGCAGCCATCATGCTGGGTACAGGAGCGAGACCAGGGGAGCAGGGGCTCAGCCCCAGGAAGGCAGTGTGATGGCAGGCATGGGCACAGTGGCCCACATGGGTCAAGCTGCATGAGTGCTGGGCACTATGCTGGGTTCCTTGTGCTGTGAGCTCAGTATTGTGCTCTCCACTTACAGAGGAGGGAAAAAATGGCTCAGAAATGGGGATCTGTGATCACTGTGGGTGTAACCTGCAGATAGCACATTCCTATAGCATTCCTTACTGGACTCACACAGAGACCCTCCTGGGCTTGGGGAATTTATTTCCCAGTTTCTGTCCCCTGCCAGCCTGGGAGTACCCTCAGGTATAGAAGAAAAGGGCCTGCATCAGGGGCAGAATTCAGGTGGAGTGCCTTCATTTGTGGGTGCAGTTCCTCATTTCTGGAATGGAGATGGCTGATGGTCTCTAATTGTGAAGAGAAGGAAGCTGTCTAAATGTCAGACCACCAGAACTGGGGTTTCCTGACCCCTCAGTTGTCTTGGGGCATAGCCTAAGGCTGTGAGACCTGCCTTCTGCTTTCCCTCACCGCACTCTCCCCTAACATCAAGGACCTACCATCCAGAGACAGGAGTAGTGCATGTAAAGGAAAGGACTGCCAACAGAGAGAAGGGGTGAGGAAGAACCCCACGTGTTTGTGCAACAAGCTGAAAGGGCAGGTTGGTGGCTCCTGCATCCCCTGAACCTGTCCACTATTTATTTTACAGACAGTGTCCATCCTGGAGCAGCGGTTGACATTGACAGAAGACAAGCTGAAGCAGTGTCTGGAGAACCAGCAGCTAATCATGCAGAGAGCAACACCATGATCAGGGGAGCAAGAATCAGGAGCTTGGTCGATTTGGGGGGTGGCAGGCCAGGGATTTGTACTGCAGGACTTGGGTAAATAAATAAAGGGATTCAGCTCTGTGGGAATCACATCCTTACCAAGCCCCAGGAATTGTGCAGTTCTGCTCTCCACCTTGCTGTCAGCAACAGAGGCTCCTCTGGCAGTGGGAGGCCCCAAGTGGGATGCTTGAGACCCGCTGGCAGGACCACATTTAGTTTAACCTAAAGGAGCCACTTGACACTTTTGTGTCACTGAGTCCTGAGATTGTGGCTGTCCCTCTGGAGAACCTTACTTTTCACTCCATTACTTTCAGCCATGTGACCCATTCCATCTGTGACTTAGAAGTTAACTGCTCAACCTGACAACCCAGACTCAGGAGGCCGAGGCAAGAGGATCGTAAATTCAAGACCAGGCTGGGCAACTTAGCAAGACCTTGTCTTAAAATAAAAAATAAAAAGGGCTGGGGATGTGGTAAAGTGCCCCTGGGTTCAAGCTCTAGTACCAAAAAGTGACTGCGCATTGGTTGGATGATTCAGGAGTTTTCTCTACATCTGACAAAAGTCCCAAAGTGGGCCCATCTGAGTCAAGTTTGTTTAGGAACAATCTCTGTGGAATGGGTAATGGCTTTGCAATGGCATTGATTTCTGTTCCACATATGCTCACTGGGGCCTGGTGGCTTCCTCCCCTCTGTGCTCATGAGAACAAAGGAATCTGGAAATTAAAACTGACTTTATTGACTTGTTGAGGAATGGCTTGTTCTGGGTGAGACCTAGTTGGTCCTCGCATCCCCAGGGCCCGTAAGGGGAGAATGAAAATGGCCACATGGGATGCCCTGCATCTGAGGCCCACAACACCCTTGTTTGCAGTACTGGTGGAACAAAGGCCACCAGAGCTCCCACGTGCTACCCAGCTCCCTTTGGCTGTCCCCCACTGGCTTCTGTTGGGACTTGGGGGCTCAGGTACACACTTTGCATTTGTTCATTAGGGTTTCGTTAGGCTCCTTCCTCTGCATCTGAGCTGGGAAGTCCGGGGCAAGTGTTTTCCCCATTGCTACATGTCATTCATGCCTTCAGCCTTTTGCTTCTTGCAGCTCAGCCAGCCAGGGAGGCCTTTATCCTCAAACATACCTGCCCTGCCTGAGCAGAGTGGGGATCCAGTGTTAGGTCTTCCCAGAAGCTAGCAAAACTACAAGGTTAATGGGGTCCCAGCATGAATGCCTAAGAACTTATAGTGACAAAGGAAACAGGCTGTGTTGACTTCTGATAAACAAGAATACAGCAGCTGCCTCCAACCTGCGAGAGAACAGGTCTCAGGCTCACCTATTCCCAGCTGTGTGACCTCAACATTGTGTCCTAACTTCTCTGAGCCTCACGCTTTTAATGTCTAAAGTGGTGGTAACACCCAGTCCTCCAGATGGTTACAAGGTACGTGCTATACTTTACCCAGTGTAGAACAGATGACCAAGGGAAGCCCATCATTCCCCACCCCTACCAGCCCCTCTTGGATCACAGGGGCTGCCAGCTCTGGAAGTTGTGGAGGCCTCTGGGGACCTGCCTGTGTGTGAAAGAACCTGACCTTACCTGAACTGGCCAGTAAGACACTCAGCTTCCTTGGGAGACATTCCTGGAGACTTGAGGACAGCCTGGGTGAGACTGGGTCAGCCTTGTCATCTTTCATGCTGGTTCTCCTGCCACTGACCCACCCTGGGGTACCTCTTGTGCCATCCAGACCTGGACTTGGAGCTTCCAGGTACTGGGACTCTGATGATTGGAGCAGCTAGCCCAGGGCAAGGTTACCTCCAAAGTCAGTGGTTTGTGGCTGGGGCAGTGGGACCTGAACAGGTCTCTAGGACGTTGTGTGGTGGTTCTTGCTCAGAGGCCAGGCCAGTGTTGCCATTTGTTGTCTTCATTTCACTCCAGGATCAAGTTTGGAATCCTGCAGAAGAAAATGTAAATTACGGAGGTGGTCTGGGGTAGTGGTGTGGTATCACCAGAGGAAGCTCCATTTATCAGATATAAACAGGAGGGCACACTCCCCAAACACAACACCATTTTTCTTGTAGGATGTTATTGGCATGACCCAGGGCAGCCCTGGAACATCTTAGAATGCTGTGTTGTCTTTAATACAAAGAGACCTGCCAGGAGCCATGGCACATGCCTATAATCCTAGCAACTCTGGAAACTGAGGCAGGAGGGTGACAAGCTCAAGGCTGACCTGGGCAACTTAGCAAGACCTTGTCTCAAAATAAAATAATTAAAAGGGCCGGGGATGTAACTCAGTGGTAAAGTGCCCTGGGTTCAATCTTCAATTAAAAAAAAAGAAAAGACCTGCCTCCTCCAGGCTGTGGAGGGACTAAGGGTCACATTTAGGGACAGGTTTTTCCCCAGAGAGTTCCTTTTCTTGCTCATGTGAGGCCTGACTCAGAAACTCAATGCTGTGAGTGAGAACCTGGGATCCTAGGCTATAGTGGGGACAGGGGGACCCCTTAGGGAGCTCTGACTACTCTGGGTGCTGTCCATCTAGCCACAGTTCTGTCCCCTTGCCCCTATAAAGATGCAGCAGGACCTCTGAGCTGGACAACTGTCTGGGATGGTGGCAGACAGTGCTGGGTTTGGCCTTGAGGTGGCTTGTGAAGGCTGGGGGCCATGTGACTGGACCTTCCTTTTCTATATCCCCAAATGACACTCTCTCCCAGCCCTGGCCAGTGGATCCCCTCCCCACCCCCTCACTGCCAAGCACAAAAGCAGCCCTTCTGGAGATCCAGATGCCTCAGCTCAGCCCTCATCTCTCCTAATTTTGGAGTTTGGTAACCAAACTCCCAGAAAACCAAATTGCAGTTCTCTCCCACTCATGTCCCCTCTCATGTCCCCTCTCCCTCCTTTCTCTCTTCCACTCCTCTCCCCTGCCTCTCTCTTTCTCCTTCTCTCTCCTCCCTTCCCTCTCCTCCCCAACCCCTACCCCTGCTGCTCTGTCCGCTCCCTCTCCTCCCTCTGGTAGTAGAGTGAGGTTAGGAGGAGGAGAAGCAACTCTCAATTGCCCTCCCCCCCATATCTTAATCTTCCCACATGAAAGAAAAGAACAGGTGTCTGATTTACATTATCATCCCTACCAAACCTTTGCCAGATTCTTGAGGTTCCAGGATGAACCTGCATTTCCTGCTGGAGATGCAGACAGGCAGGCCACCAGATGGGCCTGGACAACCAAGCCAGGCAGCTCCCAGACAGAAGCTGCTGAGCCCACCCACCCCACACCATGACAAGCCCTCCTGCCCCTCATCCCTGAGTCGCCATGCCCGGGAGCATTCTCAGAGTCCTGGCTCAAATTCTAGGTGGCCAGCATGGTCTCCTGATCCTGTGGCCCTGCCAGGTGTCCCAAGTGGTGGGAAGGAAGTTGGGCCCCTCCCCCAGGGGAAGTAAGCACTCCAAAACCACTTCTGTTGTCACTAAGGCCACCACTAGGACCAGCACAGGCTTGGGGGTGGATGTTTGTGATTGCTTGGAATCCCGGAAACCCAGCCCACTGAGCGAGAGCACAGTGAGTCACACTGGCTGTGCCTTCCCAGTTCCCTGTCATTAACCTCATCTTCCTAAATGACTTGCTAGAGATGGGCCCCTGTTGGCTCCAGCCTTAATTGGTGAGTGGCCATTTAAGGGGGCCCAGAAGCTGCCCGGGGTTCTCTCCTCAAGTGTTCCCACTCCCCTGCCTCATTCATGCTTCCCCAGGGTGCTAAGAAGGGAACCCTATTGACTAAGGTAGCAGTGGCGGCCCTGGTGCATCATTCTACTTCCAGTGAGCACTGTTGCCCTGGCATGGGGCCTGTCCTGGGGCCTGTCCTAGTGCCCGGTAGGCTACAGCCCACCCCAGCCAGGCTGCCCTGCCACCACAGGCTCACTCTCTTGGCCACTTTGGGGAAGCATCACCCTCTCTCCCATACCCCACGAAGGCCCGGGATGTGGGGCCCTCACAACTGTACTCAAGATGAGCCAGCCTAGAGCGCCTGCAGCAAAGCCATTAGGAAGTGCTCTGTGCCAGCCCCTCCTGCCAAGAGCTGCAAGTGGAAACACTCTCCCCAGAACCTATTTATAGAGCACGGCCTGGGAGGGGTTGCACTTTAGGTGAGGCCACCTAGAGCCGGGCTGCCTGGAGGGCTGCTGGTTGCAGCAACCCCACCCCTGCCCACTCTGCCCTACCACCCATGAGAAATCTGGGCGTGGGGAAGAGGAACCTCAGCAGGAAAGGAAGTGATGTTCTCCTACCGCTTCCCGTTCTCAGCCCTCTGCTTCTCTTTTAGGCACAAGCATATGTTCCTGAAAGGAGGACTTTGTCATGGTTTGTGGGCCCCCCGTGGGCCTGGCTTGCAAGAGCCAGGGCCCATGCAGGGCAGTGTCACTCAGTCACACGCACTGGTACCACCCCTGTCCATCTTCATCCTTCCTAGCTGTGCATCTGGACTCAGTGTTCGAGTCGACTCCTGTGGGATCCCTGAGTACCTGGAGCCCACGTTTACCCAGCAATGTGCCCTTGGTCTCAGTCAGGTCTGGGCCCTCCAGATGCCCTACGCAATTGGCCTCCTGCAGACTTCTACTCTCCCCTGCTGGACTTAGCCTGGGGCCTTGCTTTGACCTGGTGGGTCTTTCTAGAACCACCTAGCTCCCTCAGAAGCTCCTGTGGTGTGTATCCCACCTCTTCACTGAGCTCCTCAAACTGTGAACCCAACCAGAGCCACCCCAACCCTCAGGCCCAAGGTTGGGGTGGGTGCTGGTTTTGAGCTCAGGCCCCAGAATCTTCTACCCATGACAACTGCTCCTGAATTTGTTCCTCAGAAGCCTCTGGAACTTGGAGCAGGACAAGCAATGTAATTAGCCCTCCTTGCCCCTCCAGGCAGTGACACAAATGTGCCTGCTAACTGGAAACAGAAGGTCCTTTCTGTTGTACAGGCCCAGGCTGGCCTATGTCAGGGCTGGAGTTATGAAGCTGACCTCTGCTTCTAAACTTACCCCTGGTCCTTGGATTGGGTCCAGTTCCCCAGGAATAGGGCCACTTAGCCTCACAGGGATGTTTCTGTTGGGAACAGATGTCTGGTTTGAGAGAGCCTCAGTTCCATAGGCTTCTCTGGTAGGGGATGGGAGCCTCAGGCTAGGGCAGATCAGGTGGAGGGCCCTCTAGCCCTACAAAGCATGAGCCTGACTACCTCTCAGGCATCCTGGAATGAGCCCTTCAAGGAGCCAGGACCTACTGGGACGATGCCTGCTCACTTCCCACCCAGTTTCCAAATTTTGCCCTTGGCCCAACCCATCTGTTCTCAGCACATCAGCTAGCATCTGCCAAAATGTAAGCCCAAAAAATAATAAGTAATTAAAAGAAAATTTGTAAGATAGCTTATGCCAGCCCTGCTCAAGCCCCTTGAATAGTTCCCCAGACTCCAAGGACATGTTACGTGTTCACCATTGCTGAGGTCCTACTTGATCCTGCCCACCTCCTCATTCTCCTCTAGCCACAGTGGTCTCCTCACTGTCCCAGCCCCAGGGCCTTTGCACCTGCTATTTCTGCTGCCAGGAATACAGGACTTGACATCAGAGCCTCAGCCTCCTCATCTGAAGAATGAGAGCAGGAATGGCCTCAGAGGACTGCTGGAACATTTGCTGAGACAATTCACACAAAGCTCCAAGAGCTGGCTTTGTCCCTGATGACCCAGGGAGGTAGACAGGAGTGGGTGCTGAAGAATTGGGTCTCTGGCATCACAAGCAAGACAGCCACTAGGCTTACATGGGGCTCAGTCAGTGCTCCTAGGAATAGGATCCATGGAGCCCCTTGGGGCCCTCAGACTCCCCTCTCAACTGCCATGGGTCTCTTTTACTGGACACCCCACACCCAGTATGACTTCCTGAACACCCTTTCCCGATGAGACTTCTAGCCACCAAGCCAAGCCATAGTGCCCCTGCCCTACCCCCCACATGGGTAGGAGAGTGTAGCCAGCCCTCCCCACATGCTGGCCCTCCTCGCCTGTCTAACTGAGGGGCAAGTGTAGCATCAGGGCTGGTGGGGTCAGTGGCCGGCTGCACCATGGCCTCCCTGGAGTGGCGAGGGACAGCCAGCCTGGATTTGAAGGAGCATCTTACTATTGGCAGGGGCTTTCTCCTGCCCCCACAGACCCTCCCACCTGGTTCTATCCTCCCTGGCCAAGCAGAGCCACAGATTTGGACTTTGTCTGAAGGAGAGGAGTGAGCTCCTAAGGGGCCTCACACCACTCCCCAGCAGGCCACTGGCCTGGGGCCTCCTGCAGGGGCCTGTGAGCCAGGCAGCCGACCTGGTGGGGGTAGGCACCAGAACTTCTGGGGATAAAGTCTTCCCTTCCGCCTTCCTTCCTCCCCCCTCCTCCCCACTCCCTTTGGTCTTCCACAAACATATGTTTCCAATCCCCTCTCAGGCCCCTCTCTCCCTCCCCAGCCCCTTCCCATTTCCTCTCTGAGGCATCCACTCACATGTGGAACTCATTAGGAGACCCTCAGGGCTCGTAACCCAACTCTGGCCTGGGCTTGGGGAGGGGGCCCTGGCCGCAGCCCCCATGCTGAGATGAGGCAGCCCCCCCTTGTCTGGCCCCTGTCTGGCCCTGTGCAGCTTGGAGCTGGAGACCACAAGTTGCTGGTCATGGCCAAGAGTGGGGGATGCTGGTGGAGGGAAGCGTGGCCAAGAATCCTGCTCACGCTCTCCAGCCTGCTCTCAGCGGGTGCCCCGTACAGCATCCTCCGCAGCTCTGTGGTAGCTTCTGATTCCACAAGGGCAGCTGGACCCACATGTGAAAAGCAGGTTTCAGGGCCCTTGAAGTGGGCCAGAGAAAGGGTGAGGGGTTCTGAGTAACTAACTCAGCGACCCTTAGCTTCCCATCTGAAAAAATGGTAAGAAAGGAGGTGATATGTGGAACAGCCACTGAGCAACCGAAGGCCACCTTCCCCGAAGGCCTGGTTCCTTGGCTTGTTAATGGAGGTTATGCAAAAAACCGGTGCTGTGATCACCAGAGTTTGGGAAATGTGTAGATGAGTATGTAAAGTTAGCTACTACCCTGCAGGACTTGTCAGAGCCTCTTTTTTTTTTTTTTTTTTTTTTGGATCCAGAGGCACTTAACCACTGACCACATCCCTAGCCCTTTTTTTGTATTTTACTTAGAGGCAGGGTCTCACTGAGTTGCTTAGGGCCTCACTAAGTTACTGAGGCTGGCTTTTTTTTTTTTTGGTACTGGGGATTGAACTCAACCACTCGACCACTGAGCCACATCCCCAGCCCTATTTTGTGTTTTATGTAGAGACAGGGTCTCACTGAGTTGCTTAGAGCCTTGCCATTGCTGAGGCTGGCTTTGAACTCGCAATTCTCCTGCCTCAGCCTCCAGAGCCACTGGGATTACAGGCGTGGGCCACCACACTGGGCTTGTCAGAGCCTTTAACATATTCCTATACCGTGTAACTAGGGTCCCAGACTTCACTGTTTCCATGACCCTTTTTGTGAAGGTGAACCTGATGGGACTTGTGTTCTATGGAATCCCCTTTGGAAAATAGGAAAAGAGGTAAGGAGACAGAAGGGATGGGTCAAGGCCCCCTAATGGGAAAGACTTCCTGAGGGTCTGAGCAGGAGTTGTTTGCTGGCTCTGAGGAAAGTGCAGGGGGTTTGAGGTGTGTTTTTTTTGTTGTTGTTTTGTTTTGTTTTGTTCTACGCAGTTGCCCAGGCTGACCTCAAACTTGTGATTCTCCTGCTTCAGCCTCCCTAGTCTCTGAGACTTCAAGTGTGTGCCACCACGGCCAGATAAAGGTGGGATTTGAGTGGGGGTGACAGCGAAGGAGGAATAAGCTGGAGCCCAGCAGGGGACTGGTGTGGCCAAGGCTAGAGGCAGGATGGCACTCAAGCCAGGCCAGGACCTGGTGACTCTGAGTCCCTTCCTACCCTGATGTTTCCTTCTCATGAGAGAGAAGGCAGGTGGGTGGGCCTGTGTGGGCACAGAGACAAGCTGGAGGACAGGGCTTTCCCATGCAATGGGATCTGCACAGACAGGCCCAGGGTGTTGGGAGTGTCTGCTACCACCCCACTGCAACATCAGCCTGGGGACGGGGCAGCTACCAGCTCAGGGTTCAGAAGAACTTCCCTGTCTGCTCCCTTTCCTGTTGGGACCAGCCTCTGCCCAGAGCCCACTCTGTCCACACTCCTGGTACAGTTGCTCCTAGGTCCTCCTAGCCCTCCACTCCAGGAGGCCTTCCCACAGGGTCCTTGCTACCCTGGTCCCTTTCCCCTGTCTGGGCACAAGGAGAGCTGAGCAGGAGGCAGCAGAGTGGGCCCTTCCCACAGCCCATTTGCTCCTGCCTCACAATAGTCTTGGCTTGTATCTGTACCTCCATTTTTACAGAGGAAAAAAGTGAGGCTTGGAGAGGTAGAGTTGGGATTGGAGCCAGGTGTCTTGGTCAGGCTCTCCAATGTCCACCCAACCCCATCTCCCTTGCCCTGTCCCACCACACATGGCACACTCTCTCCTTGGTCATCTAAGAGCTACCTAAGACTGTCTTCCTCTGCCTAGCACATGACCTTGTCTGAACAAGTGGACCAGGCCAAGGGTACCCCCTGCTGCCTGTAGTGCATGGGGGTAGTCAGGCTTAGTGCCCAGCCCCCTAGGCTAAAGAGGCCCTTTACTTTGACAGCTCCAATGCAGAGCATGCCTGGCTACCTACCCGCTGGGAGTTAGAGTGGGTGGAAGGTGTTATCCCACTTGATAGAGAGATTGACGCCCTAAGACTGGGCTATCACCAGGGGCCACCCAAGTCTACAGCAAACTCCCTAAGGACTTCCTGTTGCCTTTGGGAGCTCTATGTCTGGGTAGAGCCTGGAACCTGGGGAATCCAGCCACTCCTCATCCTGAGTTCTTGGGCTGGGCCTGGTGGTTCTGGAGTGGCTAAAGTTTTCAGGTCTCTGAAACAGCCAAACACCTTTCAATGCCCTCAGCCCGACTGGCCCAGGGCTGAGCCAGAAGCTTATCCTGTGTGAGGAATGGGGGTAGGGCAATACTGCCTTCTGAGGGGACACTGTGTGAGCCATGGCGAGGATCAAGGGGGAGGACAGGGGACCCCAGGAGAGGTGGCCCCTTGTCCACCCTGTCCCCATGGCAGAGGGCCCCACTAGGAGCCTTCACAGAGAGTTCCTACCCCCTCTCTAGTCTTTGTAGGAGGGGACTCTTATTAAGTCCTGGGGCATGTGCCCCTGTGGTGGGAATAAGGCTGAGTAGAGCCAGGCCAGAAAGGGGAGTCCCCAAACTATTCCGTGGTACTGCCTGCTGGGGAACAGCCACATCCACCTCCAGGCAGGCGGCTGGACAGCTAAGCCCATGAGGATGGCACCAGGTGTGAAAACGGGGCTGGGGCTGGCCTCTGAGGCCTCAAGCCAGCAGCCTGGGCCTGGGCCTGGGCCTGGGCAGCTAGTTCCCAGGTTATTTCCCCAGTCTCATCATGGTCCCTGTCACTGTCACCATCAGTGGCTCATAGGAGGGATTCCTGAAAAACAGGGCTGTGTAGGCTGGCAAGGAGGGGCCCAGACAGGCCTAGGCGGCAGGCAGATGCTAATGAGGCAATTAGGCCTAGCAGCTAAAGAGAGACCTGCCCACCTGAGGTGGCCCAGCCCAGGCCCCTGGCACATCCGCCTGCCAGGTGTCCTGGGAATTCCTGGCCTGCTCCACCCTCCCGGCCTCAAAGGTTGGACTGGCTTCACACCTCTGAAAACCAGAGGCGGGTTTGGCAAAGATAGAACCAGGGCACCATGACTCCATTACTACTCTTATCTTTGCTTGGACTAAGAATGCCTGCCTGGGATGCCCTTCTGCCCCTTGGCCCTGTCAAACCATCTGGGCTCCAAGCCCTTCCTGGAAGTGGTGGCCTTAGAAGGATCAGAAGCTTGAGGCAGGAGGCCAAGGGTGACACTGTTGCCAAGTGGGCAGGCAGCTAAGGACCCCTGCTTCCCCAAAGCCTTGGCTTCTATCCATCAGAGCCCCAGGTGGGCTCACGGAGTGCTGCCCATAGTCCTGGAGCATCATATGAGGGGAGATCAGCCCATGTCAAAGATGCTGGGGATTCTAGTGAATGGGGATGCAAGAGGCGAGGGCTCTAGCATTCACCCATGGCTTTGGGGCAGGAAACCCAACCCACCTGGGCTTACCTGAGTCCTTCCTGTTCTCCTTTGCCACCCTTTGAGGCCCCAAGAAATCTGCAGCAGCCTGCCTGGTTCACCTGGGGTTTTGAGTGGCTTCTCTTGGCTTTCTAGGTGTCAGCAGATGAGTATCTGACTGAGTCAGAACCCCCCTACCAAACCCAGCTCTTCTTCCAGGCTTGAGGGATTGGACTAAAACCGTGCCTTGGGACCCAGGGCACCCTTTGGACCACAAAGAAGTGGAGGATGTGGCTCAGCCTGTGGGGGAAGGGTAAGCTACACTTAGCAAGAAGGGAGAGACTCTGACACAGGGAACTTGAGGTACCATCTGAGATCAGGAATGAGGTCCCACGTGGCAAGAGCTGGGGCCCATCCCTTCATGGCAGGGAGACTTCTGGTTCCAGGGACTCTCACTGAGTGACTCTGGGCAGGACAGGCAGGATATACTGAGGTCTAAGTATGGCATGGAAGTGAGAGGTTTCTGGAATCATCCCATGGCAGGGAAAATCCAAACATATTTTAAGTCACTGCTGACGAGGCAGAGGATTCTCGAAATACACTGGGGTTCTTATCCTGGCCCAGATCCTTCCCAGGTACCCACTCTGGCCCCAGGAAACAGGTGAGTCTGGCATGGAGGATAAGAAGACAGTCAAAGGAAACAGCAGTAAAAGGAAAATTCTAGCAGAGGGACCAATGAGTGAGGACCTCTGAGGGCAAAGAACCTACAAAGAAAGCAAGATGGATATTGTCAGAGCCTGGGCTGGGGGTATGAAGGAGAGTGGAGAGTAGTTGAGAGTACAGGACCCTGAAGGAAAGGACGAGAGGTGAGAAGAGGGTCAGGGCTAGGTCACCAAGGGACATGCAGACAGCCTGGACTCTATGCTAGGGACAGTGGCAGGCTTTGGAGCAGGAGAAGACCAGGGTAGAAGGAACACTAAGGCTGACACAAAGTTTGAATGCAAGGTCAGAAGGGAACATCCTTTGAGACAGTCAGGTGTGCACCTGCCCAGTAAGCCCGTGGGCCTGTGTGTGGGAAGTCCTAGCTGGGAGCCCCAGGCAGGCCTCCACCCTCAATGAGACCGCCCTTCCCACTTGCCTGTGTTTATGTGTTTCCTTCCCATCACCTGGGCCACTGTGACTCACCCCAGGCCCGGTGGGCAAGTGAGTAACTGGCTGGGCCTGAAGCCAGGCCCTTGGGCAGGACACTTCCCTTCCTGGGCCTCAGCTTTCCCATCTGCAGAACGGTCAGACAAGCCCTGCTCTGTTCAGCCCACGGGGAAATCTGAGGTGAATGCAGGGCTAAGTATGTTAAAGCAGAGCCCCTATTGGAGTAAGTGAAACAGAGGCTTGGCTCTTCTGCAGCCCTCTTGACACCATTCCCAAGTCACCTCTGTGCAGAGCTTGGAATGCTCATTTGCCCAGGCTGACCAGCCTAGCAGCTCCTATCCCTTTTAGGGAAGCCTAGAAGAACATGGAGTGGCAGGCTAGGTGAGGCCATAGGAGAAGCCTGGCCAGGGCTCTGAGTGACCTTGTAAGGTGCAGATTCCAATGATGAAAGGGAACTTCACTAGGTGAAGTCAGAGAGATGAGGCCCAAGACCCCATCCCAGACCCCTGTGAGCTGAACTGCCCTCAGATGGGTAGAGACCAGCCAGGAGATGGCTCAGAAAGAAAATGTACTGCACTGGACTAATAATGTCTGCCTGGGATAAGCATAGAAATGAAGGGTTATGGAAAATAATATTCCTACAAGACAGCTCCCCAGGAAAAACAGAGAGAGAGTGTGACTTGGGAGGACGGAGGATAAATTAGCCAAACATTAAACCTCTCCTAGTAGCCGGGCGCGGTGGCTCACGCTTGTAATCCCAGCACTTAGGGAGGCTGAGACAGGAGAATCGCGAGTTCAAAGCCAGCCTCAGCAACGGCGAGGCACTAAGCAACTCAGTGAGACCCTGTCTCTACATAAAACACAAAATAGGGCTGGGGATGTGGCTCAGTGGTCGAGTGCCCCTGAGTTCAATCCCCAGTACCAAA
>PVHX01023088.1:0-26194 GCA_004024805.1 Geosciurus inauris
CCCCCCCCCGCCCCCAGGCTCTAGGTCACTCTATACTGTATTCAGGACCCTGCAACCCTCCCTCTAACTGGACCAGATATTCCTTAGATCCCTTAGGAAAACTGCATCTCCCCTTTCAGTTGGGTTTGCTTCCCAGAGGGTATCTTGGTGTGATCTTCCATATTTTAACAGCTTTTTTGAGACATAATTGACATGCTGTAAGCACTCAGGACCCCTGCCTTCACCAGGGCATGCACTCAGGTCCCTAACAGAATGGAAAATGGGACACCCCCTGGCAGGGCTTGATGTGGACATCTGAACACAGGCCTGACAGTCAAACTCACTCCCAGAGGCCACATTGGCCTGAATCAAAACAGTAAGGCCCATGCAGGCTTCCCCTGCCACTCTGAGATTCTGGGCCATCATTTCACACCCCACCCCAGTTCCTGCTCCTCTGAGGGACTGCAACCTCTGCATGGAGTCAGGGCACAAGCAGAGAGGGTACTGGGTGTGGCTGACTTTCAGAGCTGCAATGCGCACCACTGCACCAGACCCTCTGATTCTGGAATCCACTGAAGACCCCAACTTGCAGGTGTGAGCCCACAGGAAAGCCTGGGCGAGACACCACACAGGTAGGATGGACCCAGGACACCACCACACCCTCCAACCGACTCATGAAATCAAGAAGTTAGAATTTTTTCTGGACTCTTACTATTTTTAAATGTTGGCTCCGTTTTTTACAACTTTTTTATTGGAGTATAAACGTTAAGGTGAAAAATGCACATTGGTTGAAATTCCTTTCAAACAAGAAGAGACTGCATAAAACTGGCCCGCAGGCCTCTGCAGACATTTCAGCATCTCTTCACAGAAGGGCTCCCAGTGATGGTCCCAAAGCCACCCAGAGGGAGGCAGCAAGGAAGGGGTCTTATCAGGTTCTAGGTCCGCTCCCTACCCTCTCTTTCAGTTCAGGGCCCTCGCCCAGTCGTCCCAACCCAAATGGTGCTCCTGACCCCCTGGTCTCTGGAAGTGCATGCAGCTCGGCCCTCTCAAATTTAGAACTTCAGAGTGCCCAGCGGGCAAGGTCAAGGCTTCTCCTCTGGTGGGGACAAGGGTGAAGACCTGGGGAGGGGCGGAAGACCCAATCCCCAGAGGCGCCTGCCGCTGAGTGCTCCGGGCCCAGGAGGACAGCCCGGGCCTCGGCTCCACGATCCATAGTCGCCGCCGACGCTTCTCGCAGGCTGAAATCAGTTCCCGGTTTGCAGCTGTCCGCCTCCAGGCTGCGTCTTCATCGCCCGAGACACCAAACCCAGCGCCCGGCACTGGTCTGCGGCCCCTAGTGCTCCAAAGGCGGAGCCTAGGATCCGCGCGGGCGGCGACGACAAGAGGCGCCGCGGGGGCGGGCCGGGGGCGGACCGGGGCGGGGCGGCGGCAGACTGCGGAGACGCGGCGGCGCGCGGGGCGGTGCAGAGCGTTCTCGGCGCGGAGCAGAGCGGGCTGGTGTTGGGGGCGCGAGGCGCGGGGCGCGGGCTGGGTCGCGGCGGAGCGGGAGCCGAGCCGGAGTCAGGCTCGGGAAACCGGAGCCAGGCAGGAAGCAGCCATGGCGCCGCGGAGGCCCGCGGCCCGCGCCGCTGCGGGCAGCCTGGGCGCCGAGTAGCCGGGCCGGGCCGGAGCGCGGGTGGCGGCGGCGGCGGAGGCAGCTGCGCCGGCGCCCCCCGCCCTCCCAGGCCCCGCGCCCCGCGCCCGGGCCGCCGGCGATGGTGACACATGCGGCGGCGGCGCGCCGGCGGCAGGACCATGGTTGAGCGCGCCAGCAAGTTCGTGCTGGTGGTGGCGGGCTCGGCGTGCTTCATGCTCATCCTGTACCAGTACGCGGGCCCGGGGCTGAGCCTGGGCGCGCCCGGCGGCCGCGCGCCGCCCGACGACCTAGACCTCTTCCCCACGCCCGACCCGCACTACGAGAAGAAGTACTACTTCCCGGTGCGCGAGCTGGAGCGCTCGCTGCGCTTCGACATGAAGGGCGACGACGTGATAGTCTTCCTGCACATCCAGAAGACCGGCGGCACCACCTTCGGCCGCCACCTCGTGCAGAATGTGCGCCTCGAGGTGCCCTGCGACTGCCGACCCGGCCAGAAGAAGTGCACCTGCTATCGACCCAACCGCCGCGAAACCTGGCTCTTCTCCCGCTTCTCCACAGGCTGGAGCTGCGGGCTGCACGCCGACTGGACCGAACTCACCAACTGCGTGCCAGGCGTGCTGGACCGTCGCGACCCCGCCGCGCTGCGCACTCCCAGGTGAGCGCCCGCTGCGGGAAGCGCGGTCGGGACCCAGGGCCGCGGGGATTCAGAGCGCAGGGCGCCCTGGAACCTGGGTCGTGCCTCCGCCAGCCAGGCAGAGCTGGGCCAACTCTACCCTCTTGGGGGCCCCGCTCGCCTTGGCCGTTTCCAACCTGCAGGCGCTCAAGGCTCCCAGCTTGTCAGCTCTGGCAGCTGCCACCCCTTCCCTCAGACTTCCCTCTTAACACCTCTGTGCCTGTCTTTGCCCCACCACCGGCCTGGTGCGTGGTGCCCTGATTTCCTTCTGGGTCACCGCCCGCTGCCCTCTGGCCGCCCTACCTGCTGTGCACCGCTGGCTGACCGGAGAGCTATCCACCAGGGTCCGGGCTGGCCTCATGCAGCCCGTTGGGTCTTTGGGAGGGGAAGCGTGTGTACAGCCCACCTGGAGAGTTCACCTCCCGGTGTCCCTCTAATACCAAAAGTGGAGTGAGAAGTGATGTCCCTCTCCCTGTACCTTTGGTGTCCCCAAACCCAACAGTGCCTGCTTGCCTGCCTTGGTGAGGGGGGAGCTGCCAGGGAAGGAGTGGGCTCTGCCTGCCGGTGTGTGCAGGTAGAACAAAGGCCTTGAGTGACCTGGGGCTGGGGGCGGGGAGAAGGCTGTGCTACCTGCCCTCCCCAGCCCAGAAAGAGAAACAGTAGCGGCCAACTGGGGGCTACCTTTCCAGGGAACCCACAGCCAGGTTAGGGATGGCTGAGCTATTTGGTAGTACCTGTGCAAGCAGACACCTTTTGTCAATACTCCCCTTCTCCCTATGTCTGTAGGATTGGGAGACACAGGGCTGACCTGTGAGTGGGCAAGGGTGCTGGGACTTTGCTGAGAAACACTTGATAAGAGATACCCTGGCAGTGCTGGGGTTCTGGCACATAAAGTTGGGATTGTTTATCTCCGGTTCTGTTGGTGCCCCCTGACCCTGCAGGGATGCTCCTATGGGGCCTTCTCCCCAAATGTCAGGGCTGGGAAGGACCAGAAGTGAGGTCTTCTTGCCTGCCTTTTGTTTCTGTTTTTCTTCCATTTTGCCTTAGGACTGAATTTGCAAACAGACTGGGGTGGGGGGGTGGAGGATGCTGTGAGCAAGTCTGTAACTAATAGGATATTCATAGGCACTCCAGGGTCAGGAAGATACAAGTTCTCAGATGGGTTTAGGAGATCCTACAGGATTCAGCCAGCCTAGAGCTGGCTGGTCCATGACATTGCTTTCCCTGGGTCCTTTCTTTTTCCTGTGAACTTTCTCAGATTGTCAGAAAATAGGGATCCTGACATTGAAGGAATATGCCCACTTTTCTTTGGTTGTGCCATGTTCCCCCTCAGCAGCTCCTAGCCTAAGAAATGGTGTTCTGGGGTCTTAATTTAATGGTTGCAGAACTGCCTGTCCAGGCCCTTGAAACAATGCTTCCTGCCCAGCACTGAGTCTGCTCTGCACAGATGCACATTCCTGGTGCAGGACCCACCCCATGGTCCAGCCTCACTGTGCTGTAGACAGGGCTGGGGCTGGCAGCTGCAGCCATCCACCCTTCCACCAACTAGGGCTGTAGACTCCCAGAGCTGAGCACTGACATACCTCACCAGCCCAGGTGCACACCTCACTGCCTGCTGGAGGCTGAGTCCTATCTATAGGAGAGCTCGAGGGGAGAGTGCAGACTGTTCCTGGGGCTGCCAAGAGGCTGGGACTTTTGAAGTGAGCTTACCTAGATTACAACAAGTATGCTCTTCCTACAACTCTGGGCCTCCAGGGTGAAGGGCTCCTGGCCTCCTTTCTGCAGAGTTTGTTCCCCAGAGCAGGAGGCCCCAGAGGAGGAGGCTCCAGCTGCCCTCACAGCCAGGAGTGGGAGGAGCAGGCAAGGTAGATGGGCCCCAGATGCTACAGGAGAGAGACTCCAGCACCCCCTGCCTGGGGAGTGTGTATGGGTGTGTGGTCAAACAGATGCCTCTTGATTCTTAGACCACCAGCCTCTGGACCTGGAAGCCGCTGGCTCAGCAGCACACAGGCTGAGTGGGGGAGGTGCTACCAGGGCCCCCTCTGCCTTGCCACCAAACAGGTCCTCCATGTCACTGTTCTCCCCCTTCTTTCATTTTTGTTCCCAGTGCTGGGTAGATTGCTTTTGTAATGAGCTAAATGGGGAGGCATAGGAAGTCTTGGCTTTGTACATTTATATCTCAGCTGCACTCCAAGTCACCTTCTGAGGGACCCCTAGGCTGGGGCTGGGCCTCAGTGCTGTGGAGGCCAGGGTGTACTTCCTCCACCAGCCCAGGGACTGGTCACTCTGAGGGTAGGGCAGTGCCCACAATGTTGGGATGGCTGGTATTGAGCGGTGCTGGGTTTTCAGAGGACTCAGATGTCACCCTTGCCATCCTGCTGTGATTTCACCCACCCTTCCAGGACCCTGTGTGCTTGGGTGTAACCACTCAGCTGGTGAACTGAAGGATGTGTGGCTGGCTCCATTCACCCCTGACAGGCCTGCTGGGGGCTGGGACTTCTCTTCATTCTCCAGGGCTGTTGTGGGGCTTGGACAGAGGCACACTTCAGGAGCCTTTGCCCTGAGCACCCTCTTCTCCCCACCTATGGTGCCACCATCCACAGTATTGGTAGGGGCGGGGCTCAGGAGAAGTGGGCTGAGTTGTGGGGAAGTGGACTTCACTCAGCTCCCTGCCACCCCATGATGCGGCGTCCACCTAGGCTTCCCTGAACTAGGCATATGTTCAGGTGACAGATGGAGATGGACAGGTTTTCAGTTCCTTCCTGGAATATGGTTTGGAACTTCCAGCAGCTGTTAGTGCTTCTTGCCTTGATAGAGGAACAAGTGTGAGAGCAAAGCATTGGCAGGTCACTTGGTGATCCCCTTCACTGGGGAGGGCTCTCAACTGCTGCCATCAGCTAGGGCACTTGTGAAAACAACCAAGAAGGACAAGGGTAGTTCACTAACTAGCCTTGGAGAGGTGTGGCTACCTGCAGACACCATTACCAAGGGCTACTTTGGTCAATCTATTGGCACTCCATATTCTGGTATCACTTCAGAGGGTGCTGCTGTAGTCAGAACACCCTTCTTCCTCTTCCCATTTGCCTGAAGGTGACACAAGAGGAAGTACAGTCATGTTCTTGCCTGGTTCAACCTGCAAATATGCCTGAAATCATCTGGGCTTCGTTTGGAAAGAACCACAGAGAGCATCTGGGGCCCAAGAGTGGCTTCTGGCCCACCTTGGCTGGGCTCCTGAGCTCAGTTCACATCCTCTCTGCAGCAGGGCACCTTTGGGAGCCAGCAGTTGGCTCCTAGTACCTGTGATACCTGCTTCAGGGACTGTGCTTCCTCATGGGAGCAGTAGAACCAGTGGCCCCTCATCAGTGACATGTCCTATCCGCGACTACAGCTTCATCTTTGTGTGCTGCCTCATCTCCATCATTCTAAGTCATCTCAGGTTCTAGAACCTACCTGGTGCTCAGCTTGTACTACCCCTATGCCTCATTACACCCACCCTCCCCCACCATCTTGCAGGTTACACCACCCACTTCAGTCTCTGCTCAAATGCCCTTCCTCCAGGAAGCCTTCCCTGTCTTCCTGTTCCTAGGTCTCTATTGCCGTATGTGCCCTCAGCTGCACTCCGATTTGCCACCTTGGCACATTCTTAGTACATTGGCACCGGCTGTGCCCCAGTGCCAAACGGATGCTGCCCTCATGTTGATACTAACCAGAACATTTTCATCCAGGTCCTGCAGTCTCTTCAGGATCTGTGCTCCATCTTGCCTTTCCCTGTGAGTCCCTCGAGTGCTATGCTTAGATCCCAGGGACAGTAAGCCAGTATAGGTAGGGGACTTAGGTCAGAGCATTCCTACAGCACTCAGCGATTTCTAAAGTGTTTTCACAGGCACTTTTCTTGAGATCAAGGGAGACCAACTGGCATCCACTATAATGGGGGCAGATGTTACCCAGAGCGTGTGACTATGGCCAATGACCAGGACCTGGGACCTGACCCACTTGGCCTTGAGAGGCCTTTGGCTAAGGAAAAAAAGGAATCTGAGGACCAGATATTCCAAACTAGATTTTCACTAAAAACAACAAAAACTCCTTCCTCTTAAGCAGACACATGAGAAGGCAAACTTACACATGGCACACTGTCAGTTATCTTAGCTGGTTCTTGGGCTCGGAGGTCATCTGTGCTATCACTTTTCTTGTCTTTATGTCTCAGAGAATGAGCCCAGCCAGGGCTTATAGGCACTTCCAGTTTTCAGCCTGGGCCAGCTCTGGGCTGAGGCCATATCTCCTCCTGAGTCACAGAGCCCTTTGCTGGTGGACACAGTGCCCACCTTGGACTCTGAGGCCAGTGGAGCGGTAGGGATATTGTGGGCTCAACCAGTTGTTCTTCCGCATGGCAGATCTGAGCTGTTTAGCTGCCATTCTGGGGGAGTGGCTGGCAGTGGTGGTCCAGGCCACATTGGGTCTGGAGCCCTTTAGGGCAATAGGGAAGAGGAAGGGCCTGGCATTATCATCAGTAAGTACTTGAGTCTGTTTGTCATGTCCCCCTTGTTATTGTTGTAATGATTGATTGTGGTAGCCGAGTGACAAGGAAGTACAAGGCAGAAAAGAAACCGTATTATTCTCCACGTGTACTTTTTCCTCTCTAATTGAGACTTTCGTATAAATCACACCACGAGTGTTGCCGCATGTGATTCAAAACTTACTTTTAGTGACTGCAGAGGATCCCCCCCCTCGTGCCCTGCAGCTGGTTCTCCGACATTGAATGTACAGATTCCTAGTTTTTTGCTCCTGTAAGGAATACTGCCATAGACATCCTTGTGCAAAAATATTTTACATAGCTCTGATTTTCTTTGGAAATTCTTAGGAGTGGGATTTTGTGTTGAAGAGTGGATGTTTTAATGCTCTGAATGTGTCAACCTACTTTTCAGAAAGTTCACACATTATCCAGTTCTTGCCTGTGGCATTGGAGTGTCCATCTCAGCGACACCTTTTTTGATATTATTGGGTTTTTTTAAGTTTGCTTTCTTAAATCAGCAAAAAGTATCTATCTTATTTTTATTTCAAAGCCCTGCCCCACTCATGGACCACTGGGGTGGCCCAGCACTTTAGGGGCTGGGAGCAGCTATGCTTCAGTCACCCCAACTGCCTTTCCACCTGCTCACAGATGTTTATACCTCACCCCTGCTCAGAGAGGGGTGCAGCTCCCAGGAATCTGAGGGAGCCCGGCAAAAGGCCATGGAGGCAAATGAGGAAACTGGTGAGCTGTTCTGAATTGTCCACTGAATTCTCAGTGGTACTTAGAATGAGTTATCTCATTTGGCCCTTGGTATAGTTGGGATATGGCTTGAGTATGTCCCCAAAGGGTTTGTATGTTGGGAGCTTAGTCCCCTGTGTGGTGCTGTTAAAGTGGTGGGCCCTTTAAGAGTTGGGCTTCTGCCCTCAGAAGGCATTAATGTCATTCTCATGGGACCTGGTTAGTTCTGAAGAGAGAGTCGTTGTACAAGAGCAAACCAGCCCTTCCCTAGTTGCTCTCTAGCTTCCTGTCTCACCACATAATCTCTCTGTCCTATATGCTCCACCCTGATGCCATGCACAATAAGGCTTTAACCAGACCCAAGGTGGTACTGGTGCCGTGCCCTCAAACCTCCCAAAGCTGTGAGCTAAATAAACCTCTTTTCTTGTTCAGTACTCAGTCTCAGGTGTTGGTTATAGCAATTGAAAACAGACTAAGGTAGCCCCCTCCCTGCAAAGTAGATATATGAGGGTTGGCCTGTTTTCCACAAAAGGAAGTCAAGGCTCAAAGAAGAACTTGTCAGAGTATGTAAGCCTGGAGGACCAGGAGCCAACATTTGGACATCTATCTGTCCTGAAGCCCATATGCCTGGCCCAGTCCTCTGCCGTGCCCTGCCTCACCCCCTGGTGGGGAAGACCATCCCCAGATGCATGTGGCAGCCACAGGATTCAGAATGTGTGGCCTGCCTTCCGAGACCTGGGCAGACACACACAATTTCACATGCAGACCTGCGTCATCAGGTTTTCTGGAAAACATCTGGCAGCCTTCATGTAGCTGCAGGACGAGAACTGGGCCACATTCCCCTGGCTCTGGAAAGGGAGTGCCGGTGAGGTCTGCCAATAGTGAGCAGAGACCATCCATGCGGGCGCTTGACAACTTCTAGCACAGCCTGGCCAGCATCTGCCACACCTCCCCTGCACGATCAGGTTGTTCACTGGTGGTCCTTGGTACGAGAACTGCTGACGCCACCATCTGACCTGGAAGGATGGGCCATGTGAAA
Organism: Geosciurus inauris; assembly: GCA_004024805.1. Classification (NCBI taxonomy): domain Eukaryota; kingdom Metazoa; phylum Chordata; class Mammalia; order Rodentia; family Sciuridae; genus Geosciurus; species Geosciurus inauris. The sequence continues at coordinate 8,576 of PVHX01023088.1, forward strand.
GGCAGTGCTGGCAATCAGTGGCAAAGCCAAGGCTGAGCCCACCTGGCATCTACCCCTCAGCTTCCATGTCTGTGCTCTGCCATGCTGGGTGATAGACGGTGCGAGGCCTCCCTCTCTGGGTTTCCTCACCCTTTCTCTTGGTACTTTGTAGGACTGAATCCCTGTGTGAAAGATTGCAGGGGCATCTCCAGGTCAGATGTCTAGCAAGCACAAAGGCATGGAGCGGGCATCTGGAGCTGGTGTCTCCCTTACCTTGTGTGTGCTGTGGGTTTGGGGAATTTTAAGAAGAAACCACAAGAAGGCACACTTTGGGGAGCAGTTACTATAGGCCAAGCCAACTCCCCAACCAACCAGAAACAGAAATGGCATTGAGACCAGTACCTCTGGCCCCGTTGGAGTGACGTATTTGCAAAATGATTTTTTGAGTTTTTTTATTTGTTTTTTCATCTGTAAAGACTTTTGTTCTTGCCTTTTCAGGAACTCAGTTCTTTCCCTTCCTAGTAAGATTTTATTGTGTGTGTTTTTGTTTTGGAAAGAATATGTTACACTCACAGAAGTCCTATGCCCTGGGGTTGAGATGCTGCCTTAGCCACAATGACAGGCCTGCATGTGTGGTGGCAACAGGAGGGGTGGTCTGCAGCATCTGAAGGGTATGGGAGTGTAGACAGGAAGCAGTACTCTGGAACCAGTTAGGGTTCAGATATGTCATCTGAGATCCACAGCTGGTGGCAGGGATGAATGGGAGCAAGAGAGAGCCCTAGGACAGGACAACATAAGTAGAGGGCAAGGCAGATGCCCAGGTACTGGTGTCCCATCTACCTTTGAATGCACAACTGTTACTTCCTGGCTATGTGACTTGTAGCCCTGTTCATCCCTGAATAAAATGTCCCTTTCCTGGTATGGTATTGTCCCAAGTCCCCAGCATGTAGGGGCTCTCATTTTGGGAAAATGTGGCATGCACATGTACACAGGAGAAATTCCAGGGTGGACATTGTTAGAGAATATCAGAGGCAGACAGATGAAACATCAGAGACTGTCCAGACATTAAAGATTACACATATCCTACCCCAGTGCTGATGTGAGGATGGGACCTGGAAGAACCCAGCTTGAGCAGCTGTTTAACCCACTGCCACTGGCTGTGCCTGAGGGGACTCCTCCCAGGCCAGGCTTCCAGCCAGCTGTGCAGGTACTGAGGATGCACAGCCCACAGGGGTGTGGATGGCCTTTTCCTGCATTATGACCTCCTCATACCTCTGCTTGAGGCTGTCTCCAGGGCAGCTAGACCATTTGGGGAGGCCCAGCTATCGGTCCATTCATTTCATTCATTCAGCCCTGTACCCTGGCCTGGGCAGGCTGCCTGCTGCAGTAACATATCCCAAGTTCCAACAGGCTGCCACAGGAGCTCCTGGGTTCTCTCTGTGTAGACATGACTCAGAGACTCCAGGGGAGGAAACACAGAGACTTGCCTGCTTGCTTGGGTCTGTGGGACATATTGGGATAGGGTCCCTCTGGAAAGTTCATTCAGGGAGAAGAGAGGAGCCCCCTGAGCCAGCCTCTCCTCCCTGTAGCTGCACCCAGGGTGGTTCGTGGCTTAGGTAAAAATGTTGGACCTCAGATTCCCCATCTCTAAAATAGAGATGTCTGTCCACCATTTGGTACTATAGAGACACCAGTGACCACTTAACCATGATTTCTTATGACATTGTGGTACCTTCTGTCCCAAATTGTGTCCATGTCTTATGGGAGCCTTGACCACACATAACCTTTTAGAATTTCCCAGTGCAGTTGAAGGCCCAGTTCCTCCTCTGGAGAGCAGGCTGTCAGCAGCTGCCCACAGTGCTGTGGTGAGGTGGCAAGGCTTCAGGCTGGTGCACAGCACGGGGCTGGGCTTCAGTGAGAGGCTGCTCTCCGCATCTGGCCTTTGAGGGCTGCAGCTGCCTCTTTGTTTACACAGGGAACACTAAAAGGCCCACCAGGGGAGACATCAGGACAAATCAGTAATTGTCTGGCAAGATAGTAGCTACAGAGATTAAAACACAGGAGGAGTTAATTGTTTACAGAACTGTGGAGCCCACAGAGGTCAGTGGCCAGGGTCACCCCCCCCTCTGGTCATGGGCAGGAGCTAGCCCCTTGTTATCTCCCAGTGGCCGGGCCTCCTGGTCAGTGTGACAGGCCCAGGCTGGTCCCTGGGTGGGGCTCTCCTCCAGTCAGTCAGGCTGTTCTACAGAAGCTGTGCTTGCCACCATGTGTGAGGTGCGTCTTGGAACATCTGCCTTCAGCTTGTGCTTCATTCCCCACCTGGAAACCTCTGAGCCATATTTACTTTTCCTGCCTTGTGGAGTGGTGGGAGCAGAGCCCAGCAAGGAGTCAGTTCCATAAGCTCTGCTCCATTCTCCATGACAAGTAAGGACAGAAGGGGCCATGGGTACCTGGCAGCAGGGAAGCCAGCTGGGGAGATGGGCACCCTGGAGCCAGGAACCACCAGGACCATACTGGGGCAGCAACAATGCAAGGGAAAAGGAGGCCCAGGCTTGGTGCCTCTCTAGCTCTACAACTTCTAGGCCATGGTTTTCCTGTCTGTAAAATGGGCATACTGATAGTGCCTGCCATGGGAGTAGGTGCTTGGATTTATGCATGCAATCCCACTGTGGGCTCTTTTCTATGAAAGACTATGATAAGTCTTATCTCTTTTGGGGCACAGGAAAGGGGTCTCCAAGCCAGAGCCGTGAGGTTGGCTTCTGTTCTTATTCCATGAATTGGTGTGCTTGTGGGCTGGCACAGAGCTTCCCTTAAAGCAACTAAAATCTATGCAGATAGGGTCCCTTTATCTGGGACATCCTCCATATGTCAGCACTGGTCTTTCAAGGTGACAACCTGGGGTGCACTCTGCTTCAGCCATGGGGTCACCACCTTACCCTGGACTATGGCATTGGGGACCACCCAGGCCTTCTGTTGATGCCCACTTAGCAAAAGGGCTTTGCAGTGTTTGCTCCCTAGATCCCCTGCCCTCTCTGGCCAGTAGCCAGATGTGAAGACTGCATTTCAGTCCTGGAGGAACTAAAAAAAGGTTTAGAGGATAAAAGGGTGCAAACACCATGTGAGAGAGTCTTGTTCCTCAGGAAGTGGCAGTTCTTCCCCTCCCTGGTTGGATCACTTCCACAGGATGTCTGCAAGGGTGCAGCTGTGACCTCGGGCTGTGGGTTGCATACACCTTTGTCCCACTGCAAGTGAAGGGGAAGTCTCCATGCACCCCACCCTATTGCCTCTATTCAGTATCTTTCAGGTACCTTTTATACTTCCTTTTACATGTTGGCCACAGAGCTGTGTCTCCCTTAAACCATACATAGTGCTGTTTTGATGTTGCAAACCCATATCAAACTGTATTTAACCTTCTGCAACCTGCTGTCTTCTCTCAGCCCGTTTCTGAGATGTATCTGTGTTGGTCCATGACATGCATATTTAATCCATCCACTGCTGGATTTATTATCATCCTTGTCTAGACGTAGATCCTTTTCCCTCTGCTTTGTTCTGAGAAGAGCCAGGAGCGTGTTTGGCTTTGGCTGTCACAATCCTGGTGACAGTGACTGTGGCAGCACATGTTTCTTGTGCCTCCCTGGTAGTGGGTCAGAGGGTGTTTCTTCCTCAGCCCAGAGTGGTTCTTCCACCCACCACCTTTGCTGTGTAGGGTTCCCCGTTGTCTGGCCCAACAGACATGGGCATTTTTGCAGTCCAGTAGCTGTAAACAGGGACCAACACTTTGGTCTTAGTGTACATTTACGCAATGACTGGTGAAATCTTAAATGGTGTATTTATTGGCTACTGAGGTGTTCTCCATTAGGTGTCTGTGTCTTTGGCCTGGGTTTTCCCTAGAGTTGTTTGTGCTTTCTCTGTTGGTGTGTGGTAGTGTTCTCTGTGTCTTGGTGTCAGATTCTGTGGGTGATAAGCTTAGCAGGTATCTCTTCCCACATACCCATTCCCTCTGCATGTGTCTGGTGACCTGTGATTTATGGCGCCTGCACCAGGTAGGGGCCAGGCTGGACCACGCACACCCTGTCCTTTGTCCAGCATCGTGTGTACATGTGGGGAGAGGTGTGCCTGATGAAGTTCACAGGACCCTCCTCCCCTTCCACATGGAGATCGGAGTGGGCCTTTCCCAGGTAATGCTTGTCCTTGTTACCCACTCAACCTGACCGTGATGCTGGGCACTCACACCCTGCACCTGGTACCAGCACTGCTTGTCTGTGTCTTCAGTCTGGTACCCAGCCCTGCCCTCTATTCCTGTCCACCCCCAGCACTATCTGCTGCAACCATACCCAGGGTGATGCTACTGTGTAGACTAAGCTCCCAGCACCACCCAGGAGAAGAGCACATCACCATGTCAGCCTCGGAACCTACCTCCACCCAACTTGGACCCCCTGCTGGCTGGGGTAGAATAGTCCTCAAGTCCCCATCCAAAATAAGAAAGCTCTTGCTGCTGCTGCAGGGCTTGCAAGACCCCAGGAACAAGCATGGGCACCCACTAGCAGCCCGTGGGCAGCAAGGGGAGTGTTTCCCCTCTGAGTAAAGAACACCAAAACTCACATGTAAATATTTACCTCTCTGGAGCTTTGGCATCTTTGGGAAATGGGGACCTGCTGGCAGTGAGGTTTTGTGTTTGAGTCACCATGGCAAAAGGCAGGATGGGGTGTCCTTTCCTAGCAGTGAGCCTGGAGGTGTGGGTGTAGCCCCACGACTTCTCTGGAGTCCTGGTGCCATCATGTTGGTTAAAGCTGCCCAAGGGTGGCACTGCAGTGGAACGGAGGCAGGCGGGCACTCCTGCCCTAGCTCATGGTCTAGGAGCAGAGTATGGCTGTGGCTAAGTCTCATCCTCACTTGGTATCAGGCCTCCTTCATTCAAGCCTCACTATCAAGGACCCCATCTTACAGCTGAATAAACCCAGGGGCAGAGGACCTAAATAACTTGTCACCAAATGTCACACATGGCAGAGCCAGGTTCACACACAGGCCTATGGCTTCATAGTTTCCCCTTAATCCTTCCCAGTGGCAAGGAGCCAGGCAGTTCTCCCTGCCAGCAGAGCCAGAAGTCTGTCAGGGTGTGGGACTCATGGCCACCAAATGATGCTGCTTATGAGTGGGCTTGTCAGGGGGCCTGGGAAGGTGTGGGGGTCCTGGGGACAATCCCCGAGCAACCTCCAACCCCCACTTCTCAGAGTCCAGCTGAATGAATGGCTGCCTGGCCCCAAACAGCCAAGTCATTAGGTCTAACACGGCGGCTCCCTGGAGAGAACCAAAGGCAGGTGGGTGGGGGAAGGCAGAGCAAATAGGCTCCCAGGGGAATTTGGAGGTGTCTGATGTCACCTGGAAGGAGAGGCCCTGCCCAGGCACCCAGGTTCCAGCCCTTCCTCGAGAACAAAGGCCTCAGCTGGCCAGGCTCAAATCCTCCTTGCCTCCTGCGCATACATACCTCCAGGGTTGGGCTCAGAGGGGCTCCTTTAGCACTTCCTCTCCAGCGGCTGTTCCCTCTTGGCAGGCAGACAGGTCCAGGCAGTTCGTTGTGCTTATACAAGTCCAGACAAAGCTGTTTGTGTGCCCACCTCCTGAACCCTGAGAAAGTTCAGAGCCTTCTGCATGCCCTTCGGAAAGCAGAGTCCTGTAAGAAAAGATTTGTTCCTTTGCTTTCCTGGAAGCTGGACTGGCAACATGCCCAGGGGAAAACATAGTTTTCATACAGAGTGGTCAGGTTTCAGCCAAGTAGGTAAAAAGCAGAAGTGGGGACTGATGGACTATTTCAGGACTGGAGCACATCAGCCTCCAGTCCCACTTCTCAAGCAATTGGATTGAAAGGGGGCCCAGGCAGGCTTCCGGCCAGACTCCACTCAGGGGTGTGGAATGCCCTCAGGCCAGCGGAGAATGAAGAATCCCTGAATAAAAGAGTTTAGGGGCCCCAGCAACTTGAGGCATTTTTCTTCCTGTTCCTTCTGCAGCACAGGGCCCCCTGTACCTTGTGAGTCCCTTGCTTTGGCCTGTGTGATGCTCAGAAGTCTCCAGAAGCAAAGATTATGTGGCCAGTGTCAGGACTCCCTCACACACCACAGCACCAGTCTGCAGGCCCAGCACTTTGCCATGGCCCCATCCATGTTGGCAGAGTAACTCATCTGCTGGGATCTTCCAGATTAGGGAACCTGCACAGCTAGAGAGATGGGCATTACTTGATACATAATTAAACTGTGGCTAGCTGAGCAGACCCCTCCAATCCCTGTTGCCCACCCTCATTCTCTGCACCCTACCCAGCCTAAGCCTTGCTATCACTGGTCACTGTCCCCTGGCCTATTATGTCATGTCCTCTGCCAACCATACCAGAGGTGGTTTGAGGAACTGAGCATGGAGAGGGTAGCCCTGGGGCCATGGATGGTGTTAGCTTAGCATGGCCCTCACAGTGCAGCAGACAGGGGTGGGTATGGAGTAAAGTCATTGCTCAGCCCAGCTGGCCTCTTACTCAACAGTGACCCTATTCATGTGACATATCACATAAGCTATTCCAGGGCATCAGGAAAGCCCTGGTGCAGTGAGTTACCACAAAGCTGATGGCCTTCATGGGTGTATGGATACTTGGTCTCAGGAGAGGGAGCAGGTGGCCATCTCCTGGGAAGATGCCATGGTGTTCCACTGTAGGGACGTCACCTCTGAGCAGCTGCCACTGTGTGAGAGTCAGCCAGGGCAAAGCCATCCCTGTCAGTCTTCTGGTATGTAAGTACCTCATTTCCTACTTGTAGGTGGGAGAACCAGTCAGAGTTGAGGGACTCCACCAAGATACTGAATCAGTCATCAATAGGATGGGATTTACTCCAGCTGAATGAATGGCCCTGAGGTCTTTTGAGAGTCCTGTGCTAACATCCATTAATGAGGCAGCCCCTGAGGGACCCAGAACATTGTGGTCTATGGCAATCGCTTCTTTCCTTCACCTCCTCCTTAGCCAAAGATAGACATTTCAGCCCCATGCAGTATTCAGCACAGGTACTTGGAATAGCAGTGATCTCTGTCCTAAGGGGTTCATGGCCCTCCTGCTGCCTGGCCCTTGTACCATCCCTGTCCTTGGAGACCATCAAGTCCTGGGGGAAATCAAGCTTCCAAAGGATCAGGCATACTTTAGGTAAGTGGACGTGGCTAGTGGTATCCCCCAAGGGACAGCTGTAAATTCTCCAGAGAAACAGAACCCATAGGATATAAATTGGTAAGTAGGTGCAAGAGCACATGGATGAGTTGAGTAGGTAGATGCATTGTTGAATGGGAACTGGCTCACATAATTATGGTGACTGAGATGTTTCACGGTACGCTTCTGCAAGCTGGAGACCCAGGGAAGCCAGTTGCATGATTCAGTCCAAGACCAAAGGCCTGATAACCTGGAACTCTGATGTCCAAGGGCAGGAGGAAGATGTCCCAGCTCCAGAGAGCAGATTTACTGTTGTCAAGTTGACACCTAAAATTAGCCATTACTATATCCTTTGAGTTGGGACCTGAGATGGAAACAAAAGTTGGGCAACAGCCTGGTTGGGCAACCAGAGTGGCAGCAGCATTCTTCAGAGAGAGCCTTGGTCATGTATCTTTAGGCACCCACTTACTGACCCCTTCAGCAGGCAAGCTAGGTGTCACCAAGTAGTAGGATGTTGGCAGGATATTCAGCAGGTGGCAAATGTCCCCAGCCATGTATGCAGGAGCTTCCAGGCCTCAGCAGGAGAGATTTGGTGGCCAGCAGTATATAGGTGGGTCACCTTCAGGATTTCTTTCTGCTAGTCCTGGGCAGCAAAGAAGCAGAGCAGCTCAGAAGGCCAGGCACTGCTGTACCCACTTCCTGCATAGGGATGCCAATCAGGGGAAGAAGGCTGCCACCTCAGTGTACCCTGCAGACATTGTTCTCTGCCGCTTCTTCCTCCTAGGTACTCCTCCCTTGCTCCACCATCAGGCTGGGCGTTGCCTACTCTAGGTTTCTTAGTCTACAAAACAGGGTTGTGCACCCCAAGCTGTGGCAAAGGTGAAGTGAAGCCAGGTATCAGCTCATGGAGCAGATCAGGATGGCTTGAAAGGTTCTGAAGGGCTCAGAGCAGGGCCCCCCTCAGGTGTGTCCCAGACCTTCATCCCCGGGTTGCCTTACAGCTCCCCAGCAAATTGCAGAGCAAGTGCTAGCAAGTGTTGACACAGTCTTGTCTGATGTAGAAGGCCAAGGAGGCTGGCCCTGTTCCTTACCATTTGTACAGATGGGAAGACCAAGCACAGAGCAGAAGCCTCCCCACAAGGTGACCCACAGGAGCCCTGCACAGCCTGGCCACCTTTTGGTTCCTGGACCCCTGAAAAATGCCTTAAAACCAAGCAACAGGTAGGGGACATCCCAGGGGTTGACCAGAAGGGAGCACAGGATGGGGTGAGGAAGCTGAGGTAAGTGACAACCAGATGTTTTTGTGCAGAGCCTTTCCTGGGCCTACGGAAAGGACTTGAACCTACCCTTGGGGAACTGCCACCCAAATCTGAAGGAGCTGCAGAAGGGTGAGGGGCAGAGAGTGCTCTGATCACAGGTGTTCTCAGAAGGAGGCCCAGTGGGAGAGAAGCCATACACTTATACTCAGGTATGCCTGGCCTTCACTATACTTGGGTCAGCCCAACCTGACCTAGGCATGCTGCTAGCAGCACTCTTGGCTTCCAGGTCAGTGCCTGTGCACTTGGGGGTCTCACAGCTCAACAACTGGCCAGAACCAGGTCATCCAGTCTTTGCTATGGCCCTGAGGCCCTCCAAGGTAGCAGCACCAGCTTAAAGAACAGACGTTAGTAGAAGACACTGGACAACACTCTGCTCTGCAGCAACACCTGCTTCTCTCTGCAGGTGCTGTTGGGTGTTCTTGAAGGACAGGACTGGCTTCATGGCTCAGCCACAAATGTCTTCTTTATATAGGAAGAGCACCAGGGGTACCATGGAGAGTCCAGTCCTTTGCCTTCCTTCCCCTCCTACCGACTGGGACCTTAGCTGCTCAGATCAGGGAGGTACAAGCCAGCTAGGTGTCCCCAACTGGTCATCAGCCTCACTGCTGCCTGCATAGGCTGAGGAACAGGCCAGTCGAGCCCCAAGAACACTCTCTGCTAACAGTTTCCATTAGTGCAGGGGATCCTGTTGGGGGACTGGGCCCTAGTGGGCAGGATCAGCCACAGGCTTTACACCTGCACAGGCATGTCCTCAAGGGCAAGAGGTTGGGAGACTCCAGGGCTGACCAGAGGCTGCACAAGGCACTAACTCACCCACATGCACGTGTGTACACACACACACATGCTCTCAGCAGCAGCTCAGGCCTCAAAGCCAGCGGTGACTCAAACATTCTGGAACAAGAATTCCTTTTTTCCTTACAAGTGGTTGGCACTTTGAGACATTTCCTCCCATTTGAAATTCCTTCCCACTAGTTCCTGCTACGAGCTGAGCAATTTTCCACTTGGTGGCTGGGCTGCTCCTACATCCCCGGCTCTCAAAATGCAGCCAGGATATTAGAGGAAATGTGTTTTCACAGGTGATCTGTCACTGCAGAAAAAAGGGAGGGAGGAAACCTGGATCCTCCATGTGTAATGTAGGATCCCCTGCCCATATAGGGTGACTGTGCAGCAGACTGAAAGCACTCGAAAGCTTAAGTTCCAGATGGTATGTCCTTCGGACTCCCTTTTGCCCTTCCAGGAGAAGTGGGCCTCTGCTGTAACAGCAGCACCCTTTCTTAGGTAGACGTGATTGGTGGGCTCTGTGGGGGCCCCCTGTGCACCATCACGTGTCCTCGCCACAGCCAGAACATGGTGATGGCTGTCCCTTGGGAAAGACAAGGGATCGAGGCGGGATGGGATGAGGGCCTAGCTGCTCTGAGGGGTAAGGCCAACCCTGAGCCTCTCCCCTGAGTAACTGGGAGGACAGGCCTTTGGTGGACTCATGGAATAACTGTTGGGGATATTTTATACCACAGGAGCCCTGGGATATGGATGTGGTGCTGAGGGTGTGGTTGGCAGTGTTATCAGTATGCCAGGCCCCAGTTGTGGAGCACCCCCCACACCCTCCACCTGTGTCAGCCTGTGCCTCCTCTCCCAGTTGTTTCTGTTGGTTTTGGTTTGGTTTTTTGGTACCAGGGATTGAACACAGAGGTGCTCAACCACTGAGCCACATCCTCAGCCCTTTTTTTATATTTTATTTGGAGACAGGGTCTCACTGAGTTATTTAGCACCTCAGTAGGTTGATGAAGCTGGCTTTGAACTTGTGATCCTCCTGCCTCAGCTTCCCAAGCCACTGGGATTACAGATGTGTACAATAGCACCCCGCTCAGTTTCTGCTGCTTTCTAACCCTGGTTGAAGAGAATTATAAATGGAAGACTAGATGGACAGAGAGTCATGGCAGAGAGGGCATCTGTCCCTCTCCTTCTCACTCTCAGAGGAGAGTGGCCTCTGGGGATGGACCTAGCGAGAGGCTGGAGAATTGCAGCCACAGGAGCTGCTCAGCTGTGAAATGAAGGGTACAGGGCTAGGGGACAGGCTAACCATGGAAGCCACATCTTAGATGACAGTAGCTGCAGTGTTAGTTTTAGGGAGGGAGGGGGCCTTCCCTGACCCCCTGTCTGTCCTGTCCCTACAAGGGATGTGCTCTCTGCCCCTCAGGAAAAGGTATGTTTACCAAGCCCCTGCTATTTGGACCCCAGGCAAGCACAATCCACTGTAGCCTGGAACTACTGATCTCAAGCCATCCTCCTGTCTCAGCTTCCCAAGTAACAAGAACTACCAGTGCATGCCCCCATGCTTGGTTGGTTTAATAGCCTCCAGATGGATGTGAATTGGTATCTCATTGCAGTTTTTATTTGCACTTCACTAATGCCTAGTGATGTTAAGCATCTTTTCATGTGCTTGTTGGCCATTTGTATATCTTTGAAGAAATGTTTGTTCAGGATATTTGTCCTTTTCTTAATTGGATTGTTCGATGTTTTTGTTAAGTCCTAAGAGTTCTTTATATGTTCTGGATCTTGGTCTCTTATGAGATATATAATTTGCAATTTGCAAATATATCTTCCATGGGTTGCCTTTTCACTCTGTTGATAGTGTCCTTTGATGCATGAAAGGTTTTCTGTTTTGTTTTGTTTTGTTTTTTAATTTTAGTGAAGCCCAGTTTACTGCTTTTTCTTTTTTGCATGTTTTGGTGTCATATGTAGAAAATCCTTGCCAAATCCAGTGTCATAAAACTTTTCTCCTATGTTCAAAGAGTTTTTGTGTTTTGGGCTCTTATGTTTAGATCATCAGTTCATTTTTTAGCTAAATTTTGTACATGATCTAAGGTAAGCATTCAATTCCATTCCTTTTAATGTGGCTATCTAACATATTTGTATATTAATATTCCCAGCACCATATATTGAAAAGAAAGTTCTTTCCCCCATTGAATGATATTGGCACCCTTGTCAAAAATCATTTGACCATATATACAAGGGTTTATTTCTGGGTTTTTTAATTCTGTTCCATTGGTCTGTGCACCTATCTTTATGCCTGTACCACACTGTTTTGATTACTGTAGCTTTGTAGTAACTTTTGAAATCAAGGGATATGTGTCTTCCAACTTTATTCTTCTTTATCAAATGCTTCGGTTATTTCAAGGCCCTTGAAATTCCAATAATTTTAGAATAAATTTTTCTGTATGTGCAGAAAATACTGTTATGGTTATAACAGAGATTGCATTGAATCTGTAGATCTAGTTGGGGAGCATTGACATTGTAACACCATTATATCTTCCAATCTATGAGCATGGGCTGTCTTTCCATTTATTGATGTCATCTTTAATTTCTTTTATTGTCATTCTTTTTTTTTCAGTACACAAGTCTTTCACCTTCTGGGTTGATCTACTCCTGAATTTTTGCGTTGTTTTGTTTTGTTTTGTTTTGCTGTGCTGGGGGTCAAGCTCAGGGCCTTCTGCATGCTGAGCAACTACCACTGAACTATACCCCAGCCCCATTTTATTCTTTTTGATGCTATTGTAAGTGAATAATTTCCTTTTGGATGATTCATTGCTAGTGTGTAGAAAGACAACTGATTTTTTAAAATTTTGTCTTTATAACATTGATGAAGAGACCAGCAGATTTTAGCATCTGATTTCTTGTCATACACCTTGTATATGACCTCACATGACCAAGAGAAATATCTTCTCTCTCATATCTCATAAGGGCGCTAATCCCATTCATAAGGGTTCCACCCTCATGACCTTACAACTTCCCAAAGTCCTCACCTTTAAATATCATCACATTGGAGATTAGGGCTTCTACATATGGATTTTGAGAGAACACAAGCATTTAGTCTATAGCAGTGGTCTTTATTGAGGTAGTTTCCTTCTCTCTAGTTTGTTGAATGTTTTTATCATGAAAGCACATTGTATTTTGTCAATTGTTTTTTCTACATCAATTGAGATGATCACATGGGGCTTTTTTTCCCCTTCCTTCTGTTTATCTGGCATATTGCATTGATTGATTTTCATATGTGGAACCATCTTTGCATTCCAGGGGTAAATCACACTTGGTCATGATACATGATTCTTTTAATATGCTGTTGAATTCCATTTGAAGGTATGCCGTTGAGTTTGATATTCATAAGGGATATTAGTGTGTAGTTTTCTTGTGTTTTGGTCTGGCTTTGGTATCAGGTTAATCAGGCCTGACAGTATGAGTTAGTCTTCAGTCTTTGGGAAGAGTTTGGAAAGGGTATAAGACACCCAGATGCCAAGAAGGAATCAGTATTCCTTCTTGGGGTGGGGGTGAGAACCAAATGAACAAGTAGGTATGAACTATTAGAACATGGCCGGCACAGGGGAGCACCAGGGATGTGGCATATGCTGTCAGCCAGCACTGTCAGCCTGTGCTGCAGTAGCTCTATCATTCTTCAGAGGAGGGACTCAGAGCTCAGAGGGCATTGGCTCTGCCCAGGGTTCCTCAGCTGTTGGGGCCCCTGATCCCCTGTCTCCATACCCCTGCTTCCCTGCCTTGCCAAGGAGGAAACTCCAGAGGAGCTAGTGGGGTGAGCCTTGAAGCCAGGTATCATGGCAGCCTCTCTCTATATTTTCATTGTTCCTCCTGGAGCCCATCTGTGTCCATGGAAAGTCAGCACAAATGTCCCCAAAGGAAGAGATTTCAGCAAGCAGGGCCTGCCCACCCACCCTGACACTCTTGAAAGTCACCACCAGGTAATTTTTGGAGCCTGAGAGTTTGAGAATGTGGCCAGAAGACCTGTGTTTCCCCCACCCCACACATACACCCTTACCTGGGTCTCCCAGTGGCCTCCGGTCAGCATCCTGACCTTACACCCTCAGGGCCTTTCACTGCTTGACAGCCTGCTCTGTTGTCGGGTCTTCTGCCCCTAGATCCTAGATCCTGGAGGCTGGAGGAGCACACTGTGCCGAGAGTAGCTCATCGCCACAGCTCTAGAGGTGCCAGCACTTCTCTTCTGCCTGAGCCACTACCCTGAAGCCAGCCAGAGCCTCTTGACCCTAGTGGGCTGTCCCAAAGTAGGCAGGCAGTTAAAGGCAGCTTGCCTGAGGGTCTCTGCCCGGGAGAGTAGGCAGCTGGAGAGTGAAGGATTGCCCATGACAAGATCTGGGAGGAGCCAGCCCTTCCACTTAGGGCAATGACCTCAGTGCTCGGGGTTTGGAGACCTCCTGGGGCAGGTCCCAGGACCTTCAATCACAGCCCACCCTATCTATGCCTCCTCTGAGAGAGGCTGTAGAGTTGCAGGTTATCACTGGCCTAGTTCATGAGGGCCCAGTGCAAGTCACACATGGTGGTGCATGCCTGTCCCTGCTACTAAGGAAGCTGAGGAAGGAGAATCATTTGAGCACAGGAGTTTGAAACCAGCCTGGACTAAATAGACTGAAACCTCATTCTCCCCTCCCCCCAAAAAAATAAAAGAGAAAGAGGGGCAAAAAGAAGAAGAGGGACCAGACGCAGTACATTAGTGCCGGGACAAAGAGCCAATGTGGGGTCTTGGCGGGGGGGCGGGGGGGGGTGTTTAAGGGTGAAGGGACACTGTTCTGTAGAGTTGGAGCAGGTATGTAGCAGAAGGTCTGAGCCCGTAGAGCATGTGCAGAAAGGAGAGGGCAAGGTCTCTGCCCTTGAGACCATAGCTTAAGTGCACCAGCTCTGTGGCCTGGGAGTTTCCCTGTAGTGATCTTAGCCTGGACCCCTGATCTGTAGCCAAGCCACCACCACCACCTCCCCAGGAGTTCCACAGGGCTGGTTCAGTTTCTACCTGGACCAGCATGGCCATTCCATGGTCTATGGACTAACTGGACCCCAAATGGCCACCAACCCCACTTACATAGATTCCACCCATCCTCTCAGCTTTCCAGGGCTGGTCATGGGATGCAGAGAAGATACATGCGGGAAGGGATGCAGCAGGACCTGTTCACTGCCCTCTCGTTACTTGTCTCATATCCTTCCAGGCTGATTGTTAACATTCACAGCCCTGCAGGCCACTTAGAAGCACCTGTGGCTTCAGTTCCCTTTTTGGTGGCCTCAGGCTGCCCTGATGTCCTCTCCTCGCTTGTCTGTCCTGTGGGCTGAGTGAGGCTAGGAGTGCAGACCAGCGGACAAACCTCTCATTGTCAGGACCCTGGATTTATCAGGGATCCCTGTGCACAGTGATCAGCATCTAGACATTCCCGGGGTCGGCTGGGTGCAGTGGCACATGCCTATAATCTCAGCTCACAAGGCTAAGACGGGAGGATTGCGAGATTCCCGGGGTCTTAAGCTATAATAGACCTACTGCTCCTGTTATAGGCACCACACAGGGTCACTGGCCAGCTGGCAGCACTGTTCACAGGTCTACAGGCTTCATGAGCCTGTGACTCCCTGCTTCCATGGTCAAGCATAAGTACAAGGCCCTTTTCTCACCCAACAGCTGTCACTACTAGCATCTAAGGCCCGGGTCTTACAGGTGTGAGCCTCTGCTGGCAGGAAGGGGCCCTCAAGTCCCTGGAGGGGTAGTGACCATAGTCCCTTGGCTAAGCCTCCAGACCCAACTTAGGCCACATTATTTATTCCCCTATGTGATAAATTTTGCAAATATATTTTCTCACCTCCTTATGGATACACTGGAGCCCCAGGCCAGGGCTGGTCGTGGGAAGGGATGTAACAGGACCTGTTCACGGCCCTCTTGTTACTTGTCTCATACCCCTATCTTATGAGCATTTTTCTTCTGGGTACCTCCTTTGGTCCCGAACAGATGTTTCTGTGGATCACAGGTCCTCCACTGCTTTCTTCAACCTAGAGAGGCCCCATCTCTCAGGGGTGGGAAGAGCCATGGAACTGGGAAATAGGAAGCTGCTCTATAGGCCTCTTTCCTGACCTCCCCTGCTGCTGTTCTGGCTGTGCATGGCTCCACCCAGGGTTTGTGCAAGGAAAGTGCTCCTTAGGTGATGGCAGTCACTGCCACTGTTTGCTCTCAGTTTTATGGAATGGCTGTTGTAATCACTGGTGGGTCAGCTTCATTCCAAGCTTCAAAGCCTTAGCCATTCTGAAGACTCACTCGGCCCAGGCCCCATGGGAAACAGGCTAGCAGGGAGATATGCCAGGAGAAGAAAACAGCATAGTACTGCCTAAGGTGCCCGTGGCCCAGGAGTGGGAGGTGCCTCAGTGCCTGTGGGCTGCATTCTTTGGCAAGGGAATGAGGTATGTGGTGGGGTACTTGGGTGTCTAGTCTGTTCAGCCCCCTGTGCTGTGGGTGCAGAATTGGGCATGGCTCTCAGGAAGTAAAGCTGAACCAGGGAGCGACTCCACCAGACCCAGAGACAGAAATCACACAAGCTGTGCACAGATAAGGGACTCTAGCCACACCAAGGACCCCAGACTCACCTGGGAGATCTCCAGGGCCCTTTTGCAGCATGAATAGGAACAAAATTTAGAAGGGCCAGATAAGTGGGAAATAGTCCCAAGGAGCCTCTGCCTGGGAGCCTGTTATGCAAAGGGAAACCATTGGCCATGCCAAACAGCAGCAAGCATAGGGTCCCTCTTGACCCCTGAGGTAGCAGTATGAACTCTTTAGAGGAGGTGGAGTTGAAGCATAAGGAGACATGTCCAGGTAGTGGCGTAATAGGCCTCAGCCCACTTCCGCCTTCAGGAATTCTGCTCAGCATGACCTGAGCCAGGGTGTAGGGACCCTGTACTGTAGTTCCTTGATCTTAACTGCAGGAAGTGGACACCTAGGGTGTTTCACACTCTGTGTTCTGGTCCTCCCTCCCCCTCTTATCTCAGACGTCCTCCTGTGTGAGTCAGGTCTTTTCCAGTGGGAACCCATCAGCTGACAGCACCCAGCCACCCTTCCTCTTGCTCTCATGAGTCATTGTCCCCCTCCCCCGCCTGGGCCATGTGCCCTGGCCTATAGCCTGAGTGCCCCAAATCTGGGGCCTGGCTCCCTGCTCCAGATGCATTTCCCCCTGCTTCAGGGCATCATAGTCCCTCCCCTGCAGGACAGCCCCAGCCTCCTGTGCTCCCACTGCCCATTCACACACCCCTGGGTGAGGCTCTTCCTGTGAGTCCATCAGCCCTCTTCAAGTCAGGGTACTGGAACCGTGGCATCCTGCCTGAAAGCCTGGCTGATGGGCTCTCTGCCTGCTCCTCCTGGGAAGCATGACCTTGGAGCTTGAGGGTAAGGAGCATATATTCTCCTCCCCTGTGACTCCAGCCCTGAGTTGTCTTTGTGTTCAGGCTCATGTGGGTGTTCAGTACACAGATGGGCCAGGAGCCACCTACTCTCTCAAGAAACAACCCTCAGTCAGAGCAGGTCCAGGCTACACAACCCAGAGCCTACCCAAACTAGTGCCTACCAGGCTTAGACCCCATGGAAAAGCAAATGTGCAGCAGGTGAGCAAGCCTAGGATGGTCCCTCTTGGGTCCTCTCCCCATCTGCAGTGTCTGTAGCAGTGAGAGAGCCTAGGGCAGAGCAGGGCTGGAGTCTCTGGTGGTGGTGCTCAGCCCTGCCCTCTGGCCACCTTTCTCAGCTTTCCTCACTGCTGCCCTGTACAGCCTTCCCCTGTTGGCAGCCTCTGCCCCCACGACAAGCCCAGGCTTCTCTCCAGACATCCAGAGCTCTTCTCCTGGGCTAGACCCTCACTTTCCAGCAACTTGGGATAAAGGAGCTTGATGTACAAGAGTCACTTGGGCAGCAGTGGGAGGGGTGTACATTCAGAGGCCCCTGTGGCCCTGCACAGTGTGGGCGTTGAATGGAGGAGGAGGGCTGAGGATTGCTTAGCGGGATGAATGAGTTTGTGCTTAGGTGGAATAGCCTGTGGGCATGCAGCCAAGCTTGCAAGGCTCTGAACACACATCCTTGCATGGTAGAAGGTTCCAAGTGGAGTATGGCAGTAGAACCAGTGCCATGAGACAAAGCTTGGAGAGACCCTGCCCCACCACTGTGTGTTTTTTAAATGCCCTGCCTTGCCAGGCAGAGCACACAACATGCACCAAGTCTCCTTCTAGATCCTCCTTGCTCTAGGCAGGGAGTCAGCCTCCAGAGACCCCAGGTCACACAGCAAAAACTCCCTTTGGACCTTCTGAGTTTGCCCCAAAGCTGGCTGCCCTGATTGACGC
>PVHX01023089.1:5129-26511 GCA_004024805.1 Geosciurus inauris
GCCTGCAAATTGGTACAACCAATCTGGAAAGCAGTATAGAGATTCCTTAGAAAACTTGGAATGGAACCACCATTCAACCCAGCTATTCCACTCCTCAGCCTATACCCAAAGGACTTAAAAACAGCATACTACAGTGACACAGCCACTTCAATTTTTATAGCAGCTCAATTCACAATAGCAAAACTGTGGAACCAACCTAGATGCCCTTCAGTAGATGAATGGATAAAGAAACTGTTGTATGTATATATACAATGGAATATCATTCAGCAATAAAAGGGAATAAAATTATGTCTTTTGCAGGTAAATGGATGGAGTTGGAGAATATCATGTGAAGTGAAATAAGCCAATCCCAAAATACCAAATGCTGAATGTTCTCTCTTGTAAGTAGATGCTGATCCATAATGGAGGAGAGGACATGGAAAGAATGGAGAAACTTTGGTCAAAGGGGAGGGAGGAGGGAGGGGGCATGGGAATAGTAAATATGGTGGAATGGGATGGATATCATAGCCCTAGCTTCATGTATGACTGCATATATGATGTGATTCTACATCATGTACAACCAGAGAAATGAAAAGTTGTGCTCCATCTGTGTGCAATGAATCAAAATGCATTCTGCTATCATGTATATCTAAGTAGAATAAATAAATTAATTAATTAAAAAAGGAAAACACTTTTTTATACAGTTTCTATTTTAAACTTTTTGATATCTACACTCAACTTTATTCTTTCCTTTTTTGTATTTGCTTTGAGTTAATGTACTTTTTTAGATTTGTGAGGTAGAAGCTTAGATTATTAATTTATGATTTGTGTGCTTTATTAATTATTACTTTAAGTTTCTTCTTCCACAATCCTTTAGCTGTATTTCATAAACTTTGATATTTTGTACTTTTTAAATTATTTCAATGTTTTTTTATTTCTCATGAGGCTTCCATATTTTCTCATTAATTACTTGTATGTATGTTGCTTAGGTTTCAAGTGTTTGGTGATTCTTCCTTCCTTCCTTCCTTCCTTCCTTCCTTCCTTTCTTTCTTTCTTTCTTTCTTTCTTTCTTTCTTTCTTTCTTTCTTTCTTTCTTTCTTTCTTTTCATTGTTGTTGTTGCAGAGCTGGGAAATAAACTCAGCACCTCATATATACTAGGCAAGTAAACTACTACTGAGACACATGCCTGTCCTCATTACCTTTGTGCTACTGATGTCTGTTTTAATTCTTTTGTGAATGATGATTTATTCTGTGGTTTAAATTTTTTTGTAAATTTATTGAAGTTTGTCCAGGATATCATCTACTTTCATGTCTTGTGCATGCTTGGAAAGAATGCTTTATCTGTTGTTGAGTGGGATGTTTTGTCAATATCAATTTCATTTTGTTTGTTGATGATATCTGTATTAATTCCCTATGGCTTTTCTAACAGACTACCACAAATTTGATGGCTTAAAACATTGAAATTTATTCTCTCACAGATTTGGAAAGTAGAAACCTGGGATTAGTTTCACTGGGCTGAAATTAAGGTGTTAGCAGAGTCAGATTCCCTTTGGGACCTGATGTGGAGAATCTGTTTCTTGTTTCCTCCAATTTGTAATGGCTGGGGCATTCCTTGACTTGTGGCTGTGTCACTCCAGATTTCAAGGCCAGCATATTCAAACCTCTATTAACTTTACCTCATGCTGAATTATCCTGTATGTAAATCAAATCTCCCTCTCTTATCTAAGTAACTCAAAATTAAGTACGAGTGAGGTTATGATTATAATACATCCTTGGGTCAAATTAATCTCTCTGTAAAATTAGGAAACTAGAAATCATGTTGTCTGCTTCCAAACAATGACAGGTATATTAGTCATCTTTCTTTCAGGATAATGAAATACCTAGATAATTAACTTATGCAGAGAAAAACCTTCAACTTGGCTCATTGTTTTAGAGGTTCCAATATGGTTTGCATGGCGAATATTCCTCAAAGACTCAGGTGTATAAGTCTTGTCCCCAAAGCAGCAATATATATATATAAAATCTATATTGATGTAAGTGATATTACTCTACCACATACTCTTTGCCATTTTTATCCAGCACTCTCACTAGAAGCCCAAAGCAATGGATCTGCCTGATCTTGAACCATTAGTCAGCTTCTCATTGCTATGTCAAAAATACTGACAATAACAAGTTGGAAGAAGAAAGATATTTCCTGGCTTATAAGTCATAAAGTTTCAGCCAGGTGAAGTGCCACATGCCTGTAATCCAAGTGGCTCTTGAGACTGAGACAGGAGGATTGCAAGTTGAAAGCTAGCCTCAGTGATGGCAAGGCACTAAGCAACTCAGTGAGAACTTGTCTCTAAATAAAATACAAATAGGGCTGGGGATGTGGCTCATTGGTTGAGGACCCCTGAGTTTATATTAGGAGCAGCATTGCTTGTAATGAAAGGAACAGAGGAATAAAGAAACACTTTATTTTTGTTAATGTTTCAATGATATTTTTTATCCATTTATTTTTAACTTGCCTGTATTGTTATATTTAGAACGACTGTCTTACAAGCAGTATACACATATGTCCTGTTTTAAATTCATTCTGAGAACCCCTCTCTTTTCATCAGTATACTTAGGTTGTCTACATTTGATGTAACTATTGGTATGTTAGAACTTACGTCTACCTTTGTAATATTTTTATGATGTGTGTGTGTGTGTGTGTGTGTGTGTGTGTGTGTGAGATGGAGTGGAGGAGTCTCTCTGTTTACTTTTTCCTGCCTTCCTATAACTTCCTTCAATATTTTTTAGATTTTTATTTTGATTTATTTAGAGAAGATCTTTCTATTTTTATCTAATAGTTGCTTTAAATATTTATATTATGTCAGATACTGTGTGTAAATACATTGCATTATGTCATATTAGGTTCTATTAGTGTCATCATTTTAAAGTTTAAAGTGTAGAAACCTTTGTTTTTCATTTCTTTTATCTTTCTTTGTTTATATTTGTTTCAAATATTTCATCTAAGTACACTTAGACTACATCAATAATTTTTTTTAAATCATCACACAAAATTTAGTAAACTCAAAAGAAGAAAAGCCTGTTATATTTATCTATATTTTTTACTTTTCCCTTTTTTTTATTATTTTCTGATGTTCCAAGTTCTCTTCTTTACCATTCTTTCAGAGTAGGTTTGCTCATGAATGATTATCTCATAGTGTCCTCATATTTGAAAATATATTGACTTCCCTTTAATTTCTGAAGAATATTTTAAATTGTTACAGGACTCTGAAGTGTCAGCTCATTTTTTTGAGAAAAAGTATTAATTCCTTTGGCCTCCATGGTTTATAATGAGAAAGTCACTGTTGTTATAATTGTTTCTCCCTTGTAGTTAAAGTGTCTCCACTCTCTCTGCTTCCAGTATTTTTGCCCTGGCTGATAACATGCAGGGGAGTTGATATCCATTCACTCTACATGGTCTTTCATAATATCAGGGACTGGGTGACCTTATATCACTTTTGTGCTGACATCCTGCATTGCCTGCTAGGAAAAGACAGTCCCAGCTCCCTACTTGCTCCACTCTGACATCACCTGGAAGAGTGGGTTGGGTGATGCATTATATTGTGAGAATGAGAATTTAGCTTTTCCATCAGTTGATGATATGGATTGGGGTAGGGAACAGTTTTCCTGTGATATCGCTCTGTGTTCTAATAATTGTAGACTGAAAGTTGTCTCGCAGTCAGGACGTAAGAGGCTGAAGCATGAGAATCACAAATTTGAGGCCAGCCTTGGAAATTTAGTGAGGACCTAAACAATAAAGAAAGACTCTGTCTCAGAAGAAAAACAAAATAATATAAAATAAAAAGGGCTGGGATGTGAATCAGTGTTAAAATGCTCCTGGAGTATAGTTTAAGTTCTGGTATTGTGATGCCTCCTGCTTCACTTGTCTTGCTAAGGATTGCTTTGGCTATTCAGGATCTCTTATTTTTCCAAATTAATTTCATGATTGCTTTTTCTATTTCTATGAGGACTGTTGTTGGGATTTTTATTGGAATTGGATTAAATCTGTATAATGCTTTTGGTAGTATGGCCATTTTGACAATATTAATTCTTCCTATCCAAGAACAAGTGTGATCTTTCCATCTCCTAAGGTCTTCTTCAATATCTTTCTTTAGTGTTCTGTAGTTTTCATTGTATAGGTCTTTCATCTCTTTTGTAAGGTTGATTCCCAAGTATTTTATCTTTTTTAAGGATATTGTGAATGGGATAGTTTTCCTAGTTTTTCTTTCTGAGTGTTCATTACTGATGTACAGAAGTGCATTTGACTTATGGGTGTTGATTTTATATCCTGCTACTATGCTGAATTTATTTATTAATTCTAGAAGTTCTCTGGTGGAGTTTTTTGGATCCTCTAAGTATAGAATATTGTCATTGGCAAATAGTGATAGTTTGAGTTATTCTTTTCCTATTTGTATCCCTTTAATTCTTTTGTCTGTTTAATTGTTCTGGCTTGAATTTCAAAGACTATGTTGAGTAGGAGTGATGAGAGAGGGCATCCCTGTCTTCTTCCAGTTCTTACAGGGTATGCTTCCAATTTTTCTCCATTTAGAATAATGTTGGCCTTGGGTTTAGCATAGGTAGCTTTTACAATGTTGAAGTATGTTCTTACTCTCTCTATTTTTTCTACTGTTTTAAATATGAATGGATGCTGAATTTTGTCAAATGCTTTTTCTGCATCTATTGAGATGATGTTTTTTTATCTTTAAGTCTTTTGATGTAATGAATTACATTTATTGGTTTACATATGATAAAGCAACCTTACATCCTTAGGATGAACTCCACTTGATCATTGTGCACTATCTTTAATATGTTTTTTGTGTGCAATTTGCCAGAATTTTATTGAGAATTTCTGCATGTATGTTCTTCATGGATTTTGATCTGAAGTTTTTTTCCTTGATGTGTCTTTGTCTGGCTTAAGTATCAGGGTGATACTAGCCCCACAGAATGAGTTTGGAAGGGTTCCCTCCTTTTCTATTTCATGGAATAATTTGAGGAATATTGGTACTAATTCTTTTTTGAAGGTCTTTTAGAACTTTGCTGAGAATCCATCTGGTCCTGGGCTTTTCTTGGTTTATAGTTTTTTGATGGTGTCTTCTATTTCATTGCTCAAAACTGGCCCATTTAAATTGTGTATGTGCTCTCAATTCATTGGTGAAAAGATAGCCTCTTCAATAAATTGTGCTGGGAAAACTAGAAATCCATATGCAGTAAAATGAAGTTAAACCATTATCTCTCACCATGCACAAAACTCAACTCAAAGTGGATCAAGAATCTAAGAATTATACCAGAGACCCTGCACTTAATAGAAGAAAAAGTAGGCTTAAATATTCATCATGTCAGATTAGGTCCTGACTTCCTTAACCAGACTCTTAAAGCACAAGAAATAAAATCAATAATTAATAAATGGGATGGGTTCAAACTAAACAGCTTCTTCTCAGCAAAGGAAATAAACAATAACTTGAAGAGAGAGCCCACAGAGTGGGAGAACATCTTTACTACACACACATCAGATAGAACATTAATTTCCAGGATATATAAAGAACTCAAAAAGCTTAACACTAAAAAAACAAACAACCCAATCATTAAATGGGCTAAAGAACTGGACTAACACTTCTCAGAAAAAGATATACAATTTATAAATATATAAAAAAATGTTCAACTTCTCTAGTAATTGCAAAATTGATTTGCAATTAGAGAAATGCAAATCAAAATTACTCTAAGATTTTATCTCACTCTAATCAGAATGGCAATTATACAACAATAATAAGTGTTGATGAGGATATGGGGAAAATCATACACTCATACATTGCTGATGTTAATGCAAATTGATGCAACCACTATGGAAAGCAGTATGGAGATTTCTTAGAAAACTTGGAATGGAACTATCATTTGACCCAGCTATCCTACTCCTTGTTCTATACCCAAAAGACTTAAAATCATCATACTATAGTGACACAGCCATATCAATGTTCATAGAAGCTTAATTCACAATAGTTAAACTATGGAACCAATTTAGATGCCCTTCAACAGATGAATGGATAAATAAATTGTGGTATATATACAAAATGGAATATTATTCATCACTAGAAGAGAATAAATTCCTGGTATTTGCAGGTAAATGGATGGAGTTGAAGACTATCATGCTAAGCAAAGTAAGCCAATCCCAAAAAAACAAAGGCTGAATATTCTCTCTTATAAGTAGGTGTTGATCCATAATAGGGGGAGGGACATGAGAAGAATGGAGGAATTTTGATTAGGCAAAGTGGAGGGAGGAGAGGGAAAGGGGCATGGGGGCAGGAAAGATGATGGAATGAGATGAACATCATTACTCTAGGTTCATGTATGACTGCCCATATGGTGCAACTCTACATCATGTACAACCAGAGAAATGAAAAAATGGGCTCCATTTATACAGAATGAATCAAAATGCATTCTACTGTCACGTATAACTAATTAGAACAAATAAAATTTTTTTTAAAAAAATGCCCCTGGAGCTAGGCTCCGTGGTACTTGCCTATAATCCCCACAGCTCAGGAAGCTGAAGCAGAAGAACCACAACTTTAACCAGCTCAGAGGTTAAGTGCCCCTGAGTTCAATCCCTGGTACCAAAAACAAACAAACAAACAAAACAAAAAGAACAAAAAACATCCTGGGTTCAATCCCCAGTACAATTAATAAACAAATAAATGAATTAAAAGTTTTCTGTCTTGCTAGGCTTTTTCTTCCTTGGTCCTTTAGGCAAAGACAGAAAAACAGATCCTAAGGAACTTACCCATGTCTTTTCTGGGTAAGTTCCCTATTCAGTCTGCTTTATTGTGTACTGACATTTGTTTACATACTATGCCTAAGATTTAGGGCTGTACTTAATGAAAGAAATGTTAAAAAGTGTGTTTCCTTTATTTTTCTGGAAAAGAAATCCTACCATTGATTTTGTAAATGATATTATGTCTTTCTATCTATCTATCTCATCTACTTATCTATCATTTTCAAGATGTACGTTAGTGTTCCAGAATAGTTTTTGATTAATTATTTTACATTTACATTAATGTTTTACATTAAAATAATTAATGTAAAACATTAATTATTTTACATTTACATCATTTTACTCAAAATTGTCATTTTTAAACAGAAATTCTATGCAAAATTTTTCAAGAAAATCTTGACATAGATTTCTTTTATTCTGAGTTTATATGCAGAACAAATTATGTTGTTAGTTTTCTTATATAGCATACAAATAACTCTATTTATAGTCTATTATTTGCAAAATATTTTAAGCACAAGAGGGTTAAGTTCTTAATGACTTCCAAGGTGTATCTAGGTAATGTAATCTAACAAGGCAACTAAGATGTGCCCTAGAGCAATAAGAGTATATGAAACTGTTGACCTAATGTCAGAAATAATTTCAGAGGAAATGATTTCTAATTAAATGTAATTCTTGTCTCAGTGTAAGTGAAAGTAGCATTGTATATACAATTTTCTGCTCTGTAGAAATAAAACATCATCAACAAGTAATCAAAGATTATAAAGCCTCTATGACCTTTTTGTGTGTCTTTTTCTACATAAACTATGTTTAAATCTATTTAAGACCTTTATGATAACATTAAAGCTTTGCTTACACTGGTATCTATAATATTAGACCTGAATGACTTACAGAATCAGCATATTATCAGAGATTCAGTAGTCAGGACACTTGCAAAAGAAAAAAATGTCTTTTGCCAGAAATACTGTGTGAACAATGCTACTCATACTGTGGTTAGGTAATAGTGACCAGCTGCACCTACTGAACAATCTCATTTGCTTTTTATTACTTTTTATTTTTAACTTTAGTACTAAAGTGCTGAGGCAGCTAAGTAAGCACAGAGGCACTTTCTGAATACTAATCTCTTAGCAACCTCTGTGAAATCAAATGCATTTTTATGGGAAAAAAAAGAAAATAGAAAGTGTCAACACTAACTTAATTTAGAATTTAACATTTTTTCTTATGAGATGTAAATTTCCACCACATGATTATTCTTTTTATTACTTTAGTAGGGTAAATGTCATTTGCAGAACTCCTGAGCTGCTACAGAACACTATTTATAGCAAAAAAACAACTGCTACTTTAATCATATTGACACACTTTATAGCTATGCTATAAAGTATTTTTTATACCTGACACTTATGACAGAAAACCAAATCAAACTAAGCCTTAATGATTGCTGTTCTCTCTGAATATATGAAGCAGAAGAGTGTAATAATGACTGAAATGTATTTTCAGGGATATTTTTTAAAGAATCAATCTGCTATTCAGGAATAAGTGAATGAAATGTTTAAATTAGGTCTGAAACAATATATGATTAGATAATAAAAAGAATAAAAACTCTATCAAGGATATGTGTGTGCCTTACATTTCTTAATACTAATTAACTTTTAAAGTAGAGCATATTTTCAATATTTGTCTCTAACAAAGCACAATGAAAAATCCTCTAAATATCATCAAAAAGTTATTTTCCTTTTTTGCAGGCTTAACTGAAACTAATGATAAATTAGTGACTAAGCTTTTAAAAGAACAGTCAAAATGTTCATTTATATTAATTGCAAGTGTTCATTAGAAATAAATCTAGCAATGTTTTCTCTAGAATTAAGATGTGTGTAAATTTCCTAAGATTCTAATACTTGAAAAAACCTCAGGAATTTGACCCTTTTTTATTCAAATTGGTTATGGACATTTGTTTCTATGATGCTTATTGTTTTAGTAAGATTTTTCATTGCTGTGGCCAAAACACTTGACAAGAAGAAAGTAGAAAAGGAAAATTTTATTTGGGGCTCAAGATTTCAGAGGTCTCAGCCCATAGACTGCTACCTGAGTTCTCTGTGCCCAAGGAGAGGCAGCACTTTATGGAGGAAAGACCCAGCTGGAGAAAGCTGCTTAATTCAGGTTGGAGGTCAGAACCAGAAGAAGTGACTGAAGAAAGAACATCCTTCCAGACCATACCCACAGTCACCAACCTTCTCTAGTCATGCCTACAGTCTCCACCTCGTCAGTCCATTAAAAACTAGGATAGACTGCTTAGGTAACAGCTCTCATAATCCAATCATTTTACTTTTGCATATTCCTGCATTAATAGGAGTTTTTGGGGAGATATCTTATATCCAAACCACAACAGGTTATGAATGTATAAATAAATGAAAACTGAAAAATATCAAATATTCTTCCCAGTAATTGATGTCATTGAATGATGAGATATATGGTTGGCTGAAGGGAAAGAAAATCTCTATCAAGTATTCAATGTTGCTCTCTAGGCAATCATTTCATATGAGCAATCATATTGGTTGGGAGACACAAACTCATTTGAACTTCATGTTGAATATGATTATTTTTGAGATAATTTTTAAATATGTATCTTTTGATACCTTCAGGAGAAATTTTAAGTTTTTATTTTGATCATCAACATATTATTCCAATTCTAAAATTAGTTTTACAATATATAAAACTTTTCATTGTTATTATTATTTGATACCAAAATGCATTTATATTAGTTATTAACATTTTAAGAGTAACTTTATAATTGTTATAGGGTATTGTAATATGCAATATATCATATATGTGTGCAAGTTTAAATATTTTAATATATTTCATACATAAAAATGTATTTATATCTAAAATTTTCAATTTTAAAGCTTTCATGCAATATTAGTGAATATAGATTTTTTCTTTAGCTCTCTTTATAATGCAATCTAATTTTCACATAAATAATATTATGTTCACTACATTTGATAACAAATTTTTATAAAGTACATAATATTAAATAAATAAACATAAATAAATAAATATAAGAAGTAAAATGTTTAAATTTCTATTGTTGTAGCTCTAATTATTTCAGTTATCTAGTTCCTGGGTCTTTGAAAGATATTCTAATTGGAAATTTCCAGAAAATGATTGTCTGTTTTGCAGTCAACCAAAAATGGAAGTAATGTATGTATGCATATTTTTTTCTTTGCTTAAGTTTTAAACATTTTATTTTGAAGTACTTGTAGACTTACAGAAGTGTAAAAAAAAAGTAACAGGAAATCCTAATAACCTCTCACTCAGTTTCACCATGATTCAAAAAGAAATATGTACAATAGAGAAACTCATGGACCATGACTTCATCTCAGAGGCAGCCTTAACTTGGATCTTGACACCATACAAGGCCAAAGCTACAGAGCTGAACTATGCTATGTGATTTATAGCTTTGAAAAGAGAATGTACAGCAATATGATTTTGTCTAAGCTATCTTTCAGTGTGAATTTTTCACTAGCACAAGTAATATTTTCACTTCGTTTATTGTACTAGGCATGATTATGGAATTGAAGCTAGGTATGACTCCAGATTAGAAAGTAATGTGATATTAGTTTTCTGACACTGCAAATTCCAGGAGAAGGAAAACTTCTCATGCTTCATTCCTGCTTTGAGCATTCGTAGTTCAGAAAATTACTGAGATCTAAGGTATTTATTTAGTTCAGTAGAGTTCATTAGAAGCTTTTGTGTGTGTGTGTGTTTTGTAGTACAACTATAATACCTTTTATACCAGCTTATAATAATACAGAGAACATAATTTTACCAAAATTTCAACTAGTTAATACAATTAGAAAGTGGGTGTTATTTTAAATTATAGTATCACTTATTTCATTAATATTATAGTCATTACAATGATAAATTCAAAGTATTTCAGTTTTAACCATATAAATATTAATTACTGTTTATCAAACTTGTGAACTCTCTTTCAAATATAAATAATGGCAAAACCCTTTAGCATAGTACACTTCACTACTAAGTCCAATTTTCCACTCATATTTTCTGTTCGTGCATGCACCTTCATATTGCATTAACATATGCTTTTCTCTGTAGCCTTGAGTGCCCTTGCCTCCATAATAATGTCCATATCGTATTACTATCCTTTTCCCCTGTATTTAGATTTAAACATTCTCTATTCTCTACTCTGAAATTACTTTGGTCATAACACAGGAAGAGCACTTATCACATTGTATTATGTTAGTTTTATGATCTTCTTTTTCATCTGATAGATAATGAATTCCATCAAACGAGGAACATTTAAGCATTTTTTGTGTACACAGAGCACAGCATAATTTCTGAAATGTGTTAGAAGATTTTTGATTCAATAAATGATCTGGTGAAATTTTATTATTGAGATACAAGGCAGGAATAATGGCCAATGTACAGTTGTTAGGTAAAAATGGCACATAAAAAAATTAACCAATTCAATGTTACCCAAAGCTAGATGCTCATTTGGGAGTTTGACAGAATATTGTACGTGTGGAGATTATATGGAAGGGTGATTTTTCTTTTTTTCTGAAGGGTTTAGTATTACATTCACTCTCTTGTGTTGCAAATGTCGAATAACACCGCATAAATTAGACCACACAAACACAGAAGGGGCAGCAGCGGATCTCTCTGTTTCTCATTAAGGAATGAAAGTCATGCTTAACACTGGTAGAGTGCTTACTCTATACAGTTTTAAAGTATTTCTGAGTATAAACTTTTAATTCTTTCATGTTTTCTGTTATAAGACAAACACAATGAAAAAACATATTTATTTATTTAGCAGTATTGGGGATTGAACCCATGGGTGCTTTATCACTGAGCTCAATCCCCAGCTCTTTCTACTTTGAGACAGGGTCTCAATAAATTGCCCATGCTAGACTTGGATTTGCAATCCTCCTGCCCCTGCCTCCAAAATCACTGGGATTACAGGTGTGTGCCACCTCTCCTAGCTAATAAAAACACTTTAAGTATCATTTTATTCTTAGGTCTCAAAAGATTCCATAGATTACAACTCAGGAAGCACTAAATCCAGAAGTACTTAACCTGGAAGCACTAGATGGAAAGCCATTTAGGTCTCTGTTGAAGAAGTATAAATGACTTACTCTTCTCATAGGGTCCATACAGAAGTAAACCAAACCAAAGTTTTGATTGGTTGCAATTATATTTAATTCCATTTTGTTAGAAATTCCTTGGTTTTGTGACTATTAAGTTAGTTTGCAGCTTCTGATTGACTAAGGTTAAGTTTTATTTTTACTGTAATACTGGTCTTTACAGAAATGGTTCAATTTTGATTTTGCAAATCAAACAAATTTAGGGTTAGTTGTGAGGCCTAATTGGTTTTGTTTGCTCAGTTTCTTCAGGTCTGTTCTCCAGTTTATTTTATTTTAACACTATGATGAAAATACTATTATTTATCCAGTTCAAAAGACGCAGAGCAAAGCAGGTTATGGCAGCATACCTGTGCAATCTCAGTGACTTGGGAAATGGAGACCAGAGGATCACAAGTTCAAGGCCAGCCTCTGCAACTTAGCATGAGCCTGTCTCCAAATAACAAATGTAAAGGGCTGGAGATGGGGCTCACTCTGTGGTAGAGCATACCTGGGTTCAGTCCCCAGTGCCACCAAAAATTATATATATATATATATATATATATATACACACACACACACACACACACACACACACACACACATACATGCAGAGGCACACAGAAACTAAACAGCATGTCAAAAGACACTCTCACAGGAAGCTGTTGAGCTTAGCAGCCCGGGGTCTTCTTTTAGATTCTTTGCTGTTGCTCCTAAAATATCCTCTGCCCCAGCACTGACAGGGTCAAGGTGTAGAAGTGGTAATGAATAATATATGTATATGTATATATAATCCTATACAATTCTGTAATTGTTGAGGCAAAATTAGAGTTGAATTATTAGTTCTACTATGTAATTTTCAAATCTTTTCTATTTGTTTATTTTGAAATTTTTAAAAATAATTTCATTATTATTCTTCATTTATTTCTTGTAATTCTCACTACAAAAGGCATTAATCAGTGGAAGCCAGAATATCACTTCTCAGTGCTGAAGAGATGATTGGTGTAAGTTCCATGGACTTAATGTAAAATCTTATGAGTATTAGACCCTAGTAGGTGACAATCTTATTTCAAAGTTTTTGCCTTCTCATAGCTCACTGCCATGCTGTGATCTATTCTTTTGGTGACTGGAAGGAATTTCAACTCTGTGTGTACCTCTTGCAAAAGTGCTAATTTTCTTGGCAACTGAAGAACAGAACATCTGCTTATATTGATCTTCTAGTTGGAAAACAATAAGAAAAACTTTTTTCTTTCCTTTTTTTCTACTGGTGATATGATTGTAATGCCATGTTGCATATTAATGACTCTTGAGATGCATTCTTATTTGAATTTCAATGGTCAGAAGTAAAAATGAAGCAATTTTGAGTCATAAAAAAGAAATAAACCGTATTTGTTAAATAGTTTTTTCACCAAATGAAAACATATACATATGTTATAAAAGTAAAATGAATGAAACATTTTAAAAGGAAGTTGTTCTTGCTTATAATCTTTCCCTAGTAACATGACAGCTAATGTAGTATTCATGGTCAAATTTAACTTTTGAGACCATCTGCTCTATGCAAGATGTCATGGAAATAAAAGTTGTTTCGAAATGAAAAGAGAACAAAAATCTTATTCAGAGAACACCTCCCAGCTGTGTTACCAGTTACTGTGTAATCATCTTTCATTATACATGCTGTATGGGGTATGGAGGATGATTAGAAATGCAAACCTGATGTTCTGAGTTTGTACAACTCTTTTAAGGCCAGATCTGCTCAGCAAGGAATTTCGTTTCAGATTCCAACTGAGTCTTATGAAATGTTTTGCTAAGTCACTTAGTATTAACTTACTGATCATTCTAGTATTCCAAAATAAACCCTAAAGACAAGGATAAATACTAAAACTCTTACATTTACAGAATACTAAAGTATTAAGCAGTGTAACACCAATGAAACTCAGGATCATACTTTTATCACCTGTGTTTGCATTTCTGTTTTTCTTACCATTTTTTCTACTAAAAAGGTAATACAGCATAGGAAAAAGTTCCTGGCTATAATCTTTTTTTTTATCAACCTAGCTGCTAAAGATATTTCCTCCTAATCCCCAAAGCTGAGCTTTGTTTCAAGTTTCAGGAGCACATTTTAGGTTGTATCTTTCTTTGACAACATGGCAATAATATATAGCCAGATAAAAATACTTTCTTAAGAGGACCAATACAGATAACAGTTAATAGTAAATTTTTGAACTCATTTTATTTTATAACACAGGTAATATTTTATAATACAGTTTTATACTTAATTTGTTTTAGGGATCATCACATATCCTGTAATGAGAGCTGACTCATTTGATTCATGATTGCTTATTATTTCATTATAGACACATTGTCTCCAGTTATCTATTGCTGTTTAAAAAAGTAACCTCAAACTTATTGGTTAAAACAGCTGACATTTTATCTTCTGTAATAATTTTCAAATAAGGAATACACACAGGGATCACATGAATGATTTTTTGACTCCACATTGAGTAAACCAGGGTTAGTTTATAATTTTTAAAAGATGGCCAGACCATGCTGGATACAAAGTGGATGCATTCACCTGTCTGGGGCTTTGGTGAGGACTGCTGGAGGACTGCACTAAGCTGGCCTTTATGAAGTTCCCAATGCTTCTCCATATGGTACCTTTAACTTGGGAATTGGCTTTCTTACAAAACAACTCAAAGCTCCATGATACCAAGGCTGATGCTTTCAGTGATCTTTAAACCTTCCTCAAATTGGCACAACATCATAAACCATAGATCAGAGCAGTCACAGGCGAGCACAGGTCCAAGGAGAGAGGGGAAAGTTCTTAATTAGGAGAGAATTAAATGATCTATGGTCATGTTAAATGTACTACACCAGTCTCTAACAATAGATTCAGTAATTATTTCTGTGTAGATATATATGTGATTATTCTTGTAGAAAACATTCTTAGAAATGTTATTGAGTCAAAAATACTGATCTGCAATTAAAATTTTAATAAATATGATCAAGTATTTTGCAGAAGTTTCATTTTACTGTTTCAAATTCCTCTCTATTTCAACAATGCTACCCACTCCAAATAAGGTGTTCTGAAATATTTAAAGAAATAAAGAACATAGGACTGAAGAGGTATTATGAAAAAAAGAAAAGAACAAGACAGAGTAATAGAAATGCAAAAAGAAAAGAGCAGCATGGAAACTTAATGCTACGTATCATTCACTTTCCCATATCTTGATTCTTCTTGGGTAAAGCACAGGAGTATATTAGATCATCTCTAAGCCTCATTCTTCTGCTCATATTAAATAATAACATGATTGCATTTTTAAAAATTTTTGAAAATGTTTTGCTAAAGAGCAACTTTAAAGTATTTTTACAGTTGGCATTTTAAAGAGAACATGCAAAGAGAAAAGGCCTTGCAGAGTTTAGATGTTCCCCTCTCTGTAACAATGACTCATTTAAGTGTGACTGAACACTATTCCTGTTTTTGTCAAAAACTTAGCAATTAGATCTGTTTAATTTTTTATTGTCATGTGCACAAAGCCAAATATGGAGAATAACTCATAGGTTGTTCACAGCTATGGTTTAATTACATTAGGATTGGTTTAAGTATTTGTTTAAATATTTTTGTTTATCATAACAGTCAAAAGTAAGTCAAACTTTCTGAAGAAATCAACAAAATCTAGAAAGTAGTACAACTTATCCATAGCTAACATTACTTCATTTAAGCTAGAGCATATTTTTTAAAATGTGAATTTTAAATAAGTATATTTAATTTATATATCTGAAGTTGAAGCTTTCAAAATAAATTATAAATCATTATTAAAATATCATATATATTCAAAATAATAGCAAATTACTTGAATATAAATTATCTCATAATGTCACAAAAGTTAAAAAAATTCAAAATCCCTTTCAATAATTGAAGTAACAAATGGGAACATAAATATCCTGAAAATAATTGCTATGTTCTAATTTTGAGGAGCTATTCAAGAAAACTTCAGTTGACACATTATCACGTAATCCTGAGAAGGACCACATTTCTGAGAATTATTTACCAGTTAAAATACTATTTATTTAACATATGTATTGATAAAATATATAAAAATGAAATAAGGAAAAGTTAAAGTTAAAAGTTGTGAAAAAACACCGATTATCCTGCATAATCTTTAAATTTTATTATTTATTTTAAACAAAATGTGTATGTTGACATAATCTAAGCTGTATTTTGGAAAATTCTTTGTATTGGTTTATTAAAATGAGAGATTAGGGTAAAAAGATAGGCATGATAGTGTTATCGGCTAACTAAAATTATATTTGTGAAAACAATATTAGATAAAAATATCTAAAGATTTGAAGTGTGAAAATAACAAAAATTATATTACCTTTTTTTGCTTGTTTTCCTATTCTTTTATTCTTTTTTTCTTAAATCAAATCTTCATAATCTACACAATGGTATAGCTTATAATTAGTTTGGATGGAATTAGAAGGAATCACATTTTTAATTGATATTTCTTCAGTCTCTGCCCCGCTTTCTTCCTCTCTTTCTCTCTGTCCCAAGTCTTTGTCTGACCCCTCTACTTTTCTCTTCAACATGAACTTTACTTGAATTCTAAAAGCCCCCATTCACCTAGAATGCATCTCTTTCCCACTGTTTATCAATTCCCACTGTAGCAGAAACAACAACAACCTTGCTATCTAAGTAGTTCATAACTGACTATGATATTTTACACACTGATGGTCCCCAACACACATCATCTTAAGTAGTTGGACATTCATTCTGGGGTGTCTCTCAATTTTCTGTTGTATCTTCCATAGCAGAAATTATCCATTTTTGTTTTAAAAGAACATCTTTCTTGAATTTTTTATAGCAATGATAAAATGATAATCTATGGATTTTTCATTATATATGGAACATTTTATTGTCTCTCGTGTAGTATATCTTTAATATTAGCCTTAAAAAAATTAAGATAGAATGCTTTCTTCATTAATTTTACCCTCAGGTAATCTCATTTATGGACTGTCAGCTTTGTGTTGCTATGACCGAGAGAGCAAACAAGAACAATTTAGAGGGGCAAAAGTTTATTTGGTGCTCACAGTTTCAGAAGTTTAATTCCAGAGACAGCCAGCTCCAGTTTGGGGCTCATGGTGAGTCAGGATATCATGTTGGAAGATTGTGGTGGAGGAATTCAGCTCAGGACAGGCCATTCAGAAGCTGACAGAAAGAGAGTTCCCCTCACCACAGACACATATAAACCCAAGAGCACTCTCTCAGCAACCCACTTCCTCCAGCCATATCTTAACTGCCAGCAGTTACAACCCAGCCAATCCCTATAAGTGAATTAACACACTGATGAGGTTAAGGCTCTCATAACAAGTCATTTCACCTCTAAACTTACTTGCTTTGTCTCATACATGCGCTTTTGAGGGCCACCTCACATCTAAATAACATGGACATAATAAGGCACAGGAAACAGACTTGTGCTTACATAGCCTTCCTATTTTACATTCATGCATTCAATATACTCTGTATTCATTGATAGTGATGTGCCTCTGAATTAGTGCTAAGTATTCAAGAGTTTAGATAAATGTGGTTTCTTACATAGTAGAATTGACAGTCACTTTTTTATTTTTTTTATTTTTTTATTTTTTTAAAATATTTATTTATTTATTTTTTAGTTTTAGGTGGACAGAATATCTTTGTTTTTATGTGGTGCTGAGGATCGAACCCAGTGCCTTACGCGTGCTAGGCGAGCACACTACCACTGCGCCACAATCCCAGCCCCCGACAGTCACTTTTTTATAAAAGAATTGACATTGGTCAAAAGTTGACAGTTTTTCCCACAAATAACAAAGACAAGTAAATTGTACGCAAATGTGGAATGGTGTTGGGGACAGAAAGTTTTATTAAGTTACAACGTTTACATCAGAGTCTAAAAATTGAATAGAATTTAACTCCACAAATCATATTTGTGGGAGACAGGAGGCACTAGACAATGTCTAATAAATGACCTTTTCACAATGAAAATGTCAAATTTCATAAACTGAAACAAAGATATTTGTCTCCCATAGCTAAACTGAAGAGGGATTCATTTTTCTCTCTCCCTCTCTTTGAAGTCACTTCAAGTTGTCATTATTATATGCCACCTATTTGGAGTATCTTAAAGGGTAAATCTATTTCCTTATATCAGTATATGTTTTTGAAGGACAATGAGAGATGTTATTTTAAAAAAGTTAAAACACATCTCTAATTCTAACAATCCAATGACCATCATACTGTTAGCCCTTTGATGTGTACCTTTTCAGAAAACTCTACATTGAAATGTAGATACATACATATATATATTATATGAATGTATATATTATATAAAATAACATGAACATAATTTGCATACTTCTTGAATACCTTTATTAATGTGATACATGTCTTCTTCATGTCTTATGAATTTTTATTTGTGACATAATGCCTGAATGGTGTAGGACTAATATAAAAATGGAGCAGACAGACTAAACAGAACAAATTTTCTTTAAAGAATGCTACTGTGCTACTCAGGATAAATATTACAGTCTAAAGAAGAGATGTTAACAATAATTTTGAGATGGTTTTTAAGTACATGGAACACAAATATAATTCTTGACTTTTCCTTCTCTCATATCCTGAAAATTTCCAAAATTATGCATAATGGTATTCATGAATTTATATCCACAAACTGGAGTGAGATTTATTGTAATGAATCTTAATATATAATACACATAGGCTATCAAGTGAGAAAATCTGTAAAATGAAAAATAAAATCATGTATTTCTACAAGTTACAAATAAACTCAATTTCATAACTTGAACAATATCACAAAATATGATATTAAAATTCAAGAGAAAACCAGAAAACACATTAGCAACACTGGTAACAGATAAATAATTTTTACATATGTAGCTTGTATAAAATAAGGAAATTCCTGACACTCCATGAAATAGTAAAAAGCCTGAGCAGGCAATTTTTAGTATCACTAAGCTTTAAAAAAAGAAAAAAGGAAATAAAATTACAAAGAAATGTCACATGACTTGAAGACTCTTTCAATTGTTCCTGTGGAACTTAGTCTATGATTGATAAAAATAAATAAATACATGAATATGTAAATACATAAAGATAGAAAAATAGAATCCTTAACTCTTCTGTGAAATTGCTCTTCACATTTCTGCTTTGTGAAATCAAGTTCATTTCTGATGCTGCTGTCTACAGCTCTCTTCTCGGTTGAAGCTTTTCTCAAGTGCCTAAAAGAGATTAAGAACATGTCTTATTCACCATTGCTGTTTGTAAATAATTTTCCTTTTTCTTTCTTTAAAACTCATGTCCCCAGACCATGCATCTTTCTTCTTATACTTTCTTCTTTCCTCTAATGCTTTTGCTTTTCCTTTTCTGGAAGAACTTTGATAATGCCATTACCATTAACTAAAATACTTCAGTAATCTAAGTTTCATACCTCTTTTTCATATTACCAGCTCTTATCTTTGTCAGGTTTGGTCAGGGTCCAAGATGCCCAAATAAGGAAGCTGGTCAGCGGAGCTGCAAGCCAGTTGTGACGTCACTAGTGGACATGCCTCCTGTCAATCAGCGAGTTTTCCTGACCCATCAGGAAGGACTCTGGGCTTCTCTTCCTGTACGCAAGCCCTCCCCTTCCTGACTGGGTTTTCTTGAAATTCTCTTGCAAGGAATCTCCGACGCCATTTCTCCCGACCCCCTCTGATGGACGGGGGATTTGGTCCGAGGGCGCATTCCAATAAAGCCTTGCCGAGTGGCTTAATTCATCTTCTCCTGGTCATGTGATATTTACATAATGGTGCCGGAAACCCGGGAGGGCTTTGAACCTCCTCCGCACCGCGGTTGAGGCAGGCCCTTCGAACCAAGAGAATTCCTGAGCCACTCCCTGTCTTCCCCACCAGGACCGACAAGAGTGAGGTAGGTCCCCGCTTCCTCTGGCTTCTCGGCTTGCCCCTTCCCCACCGTTCACTCCAGAGGCCCATCCTGTAAGTCACACGTGCGCATGGGCCCTCTGTTCGGCGGGCACTGTGTCCGCTCAAGGCCGCAAAGATTGGAAAGACAATGTGTTAGCCAATCGCCACTGCTGTCCGGGCCCTGGAAAATTTCGGAGGACGCTTCAATTTTCCGCCTGGGCTCGTTCTCCCGTGGGAGCGAGCATTCTTTGGGACGCCAATTTATGTTCCCGTCCACTCCTCCCAGGGCCGCTGAGAAATCACAAGGAACTTTTGATTTTTAAATCTTCACTGATTTGGCTATTTTTTATCACTGAATGGGAAAACGGACAAATTCCTTTCACCAAGGCTTTGTTGGAAGCGTGCTCTCGCCCCTCCCTTCTGTCCCCTCTCCTCTGTTCTGTCTTTTCAAGTTATTCTTGTTGCGCTCTCCCCCGTTCCCTCACTCGGCTCCCCCAGCTGCAGCTCTGCGTCTCTCGCAAGCGCCGCTGGGACAGACTAGCGCGCAGCTGCCACAGAGCAAAAATCCCTGTTCCGTTTAAGCTGCACTCGCCGCAGCACAGGTGACCTGCCCCGCCTCCCTGAATTCCTCATTGCCTCCTTGCTGCTCCAACAGGCAACTCCGAGTCTGAGCTGCCTGCCATGCGGTGGCCTCGCCCCTCCCCCAGGCTTACTTATATTTAAGAAACAAAGATCAACTTCAAAACTAAGATACTTTAAGATTTTGCAAGGAGCCCTACCTTACCCGAGATAAATTTCTGTCTCCCAGCTTATTACAATGACTTCAAAGTGGGCCACACTCTAGTTCATTTAAAGTTATGTTCAAAGGATTGTATTGTAAAGATTACTAGGATTTCAACCAGAAAGTATAATATAAATTACCCAAATTTTAATATAGCTGTTATACAAACTAAACTTATCAATCTTATTTTATATTTTCCTTAAACTCTATGGCTATTGTGTTAACATTCTACAGAGGTACTAATTTGAGAACAAACCAACCCAGATTATTTTAAGATAAATCAGCAATCACCTATAGGATAAATAGGCCTTAAAGTTAAAGCCCAGTACCCTTACTTTATAACTGGTGAGATTGGCTTGCTGGGTGTTTAAGATCAAGACTTAAAAACTAAAATTAAATTAAAGGGCCAAAAAGCCAGTATTTGGTTTTTGCCCTTTGAGTCAACCTGAATCCAAGGAGTGAAGAAACTTCTCTGAAGCGGTCTACATCTCTGGGCCGCAGAACCTCTCGATCAGGGAGATTACTGAGACCATTAGAGAATTGAAGAGCCAATCAAATGCCATACAATGAAGAGGAAGGTCGCAGAAGAAGGGAAACTGTCCCTCAGGCTTCCCGGGAAACCCGCATCAGCAGCATCAGCATCAGACCTCGCCAGACCTGGACCTGTCCTAACGCAGATGGCACTAGCAGCTAACGTGCTGCCTTCAAATTCCTCAAGGATGCTTCCCAGGAAAAAAGGTGACTCTTTACAATAG